>CM070833.1:32756934-32842387 GCA_036326025.1 Chrosomus eos
TAAGAAGACAGATGATAAACTTTGCTAATAATAAACTTCATGAACGCTAGTCATTCTTTGAGAACTTATGAAGACTTTATAATGTCTTCTTAAGTATTCCCAAACCACTTATTAAATAAACGAATGAATGAATGAATGAAAGAATGAATGAATAAAAAATAAAAAATAAAAAAAATAGACGGATGGATGGATGGATGGATTTATTTATTTATTTACTTACTTACTTACGTACTTAATCATTCGTTCATTCATTCATTCATTCATTCATTCATTCATTCATTCATTCATTCATTCATTCATTCATTCACTTATTGACTTACTTGTCAAAAGTTTTAAATAATTAAGATGATGAATGAATGAATGAATGAATGAATGAATGAATGAGTGAATGAATGAATAAAATAAATAAATAAATAAAATTAGATGGATGGATGGATTTGTTTATTTATTTATTTATTTACTTGCTTGCTTATTCATTTATTCATTCATCCATTCATTCGTTCATTCATTCATTCATTCATTCACTTATTTGCTTACACTACTTGTCAAAAGTTTTAAATGATTAAGATGTTTTGTAATGTATTTGAAATTTGTATTTTATGCTCACCAAGGCTGCTTGAGTACAGTAAAAAACAGTAAATATTGTGAAATATTATCACAATTTAAAATAACTGTTTTCTATATGAATCTATTTCAAAATGTATTTTATTCCTGTGATCAAAACTGAATTTTCAGCATCATTACTCCAGTCTTCATCTTATCTTATCTTATCTTATCTTATCTTATCTTATCTTATCTTATCTTATCTTATCTTATCTTATCTTATCTTATCGAAAATGAAAATGAACATTATTGAAAATGTATCTTTTGCATTATAAATTTTTTAATGTGTCTTAGCTTTCTAAATAAAAGTATTAACCCCAAACTTTTAAATGGTATAGTGTCCCAGAATTTCCACAAAAATATAAAGCAGCAAAAACAGTTTTGAACATTGATAATAATAAGAAAGCTTTCTTGAGCAGCAAACCAGCATATTAGAATGAAGGAACGCCGGCCGGTGGCACTTATTTATTTAGTCTAGTAATTATCAGAAAGTGCTTTCAAAGCGTGAATAAGCTCGTGAGGTTGGCGAACGCTTTATTCTCCAGCCGTGTCAAGCATAGGCCCTTCTGTATGTTTTAAAAACAAAGACGCCAGCCTCTCCAGATCAGTGGCTCTGTTCTGGAAACGGGTTCACGTCAGTCAAGAGGTCTTTAGGTCCCTCATCGAGAGCAAGCGTGATTGATGATCTCCAGGGCCTGAGGTGCACTGTCTTCTCCTGCTGGGTGGTCTGACTCTCCTGGGCAATGTCAAGGGGCACTTTTGGGACAGAATGGAGAAGGTCACGAAGTGTCCTCTAAACCTACCTGGGTAGCGTTTAAGATAAATAAATCCTTTCGCCCAACCGTGCAGTGTGGCCTGTGAAAACACCTCAAACCAGTTTGAATGTTTGAAATATTTGTGCTAATTGCAGAAGTGTAAATCACAGGTCCATTTGGCTAAACGTGTGTCAATGGATAAGTCAGATGCTGTGGTCCGAGACCTCCTGATGGCATCAATGGGACCGCCACATGTTTGAGTGAACGCATTCCTCAAGATTTTCAAGCTTGGAGTGACTCGGACACATGTAATGAGGAATGGGATTATTTCAATTTTCTGAATTTTACAACAGTCAATACTTTTAGCTTATTGTGTTCTTTAACCTATACGATATATAGCCTAGCATTTTGCTTTTTTTAGAAAATTTTAGAAAATTGTCAGTGTGGAATGTGATGTGAAAACCAGAGTAGGACGTGTCCCAAACAAAAGTCAAGATAAGGAAAATGCTATTAAGGCATTAAATCAAATTGACACTATATAGTTTTTTAATGCACCTTCATGGATTTATTTTGCATGATATTTTGGTGCATGTTATTTCAAATCTTTATATTAATTTACACTCTTGTGTACACTTTAGCATATTTTTAAAAAGAGTGCTTATTACAGAAATAATATACTTTAATCCACAAACTGGATGTAATGTTTTTTGGATATTGAATGTTAAATAAAATTTAATGAAAATTTATTATAGTTTCAATTTATATTAAATGCAGCTAGCTGAACTTTAGAGTGCTTTTTTGACCCACTTACTGTAAGTAGGACTTAAGTACATTTGTATATGTTATTTCATAATTCTGTTGTCTATTTTGTTGATTACTGACAAGCATTTATGGTAAACTAAAATATACTTTAATGATATTTCTGACATTGAAACTTTAAATGACATTTGAATGACATTTAATAACATTGTATTTACAGATTTTTGGAGAAATCAATTATCATTAGAATTAGATATTTTAAGGATGAAGTTGAATATAATTAGAAATTAACTCTAAATGTAATATTGAAATACAATAACATGGCGAAAACAAGTGTATCTCTTTAAAGCACAAATAAAAATTGATTAAAACCGTTATTTCAATTGTAATTTAAAGTAAAACGTCTAATATGACTCTATTAGAAAATTCACCAAAGTCTGTGAAGTCTTCACTAGAGTCATGAATGTGTAAATATATGTTTTATGTATACTTAAGATGCCTTTTATTTAATTAAAATTGTGTTTTAATAAACATTGTTAAAAACAAATTTTTGTTTCACTATAGGAAATCAGAATTTAACCTTATTAAAAAAGTCAGAATCTGGTTTAGAATGATCAATTTGATTCATTTATTTTGAACTCAAGTTGAAGTTATCATTAATTTGTTTTGAATAACATTTATCTTTTCGGTTTTTTTTTTCCATCAAACTCCAAATAAAAGGAGAAAACCATCAAAGATATAGAAAGACGAAGTGCATATTGTTTGAGCAATATTTCATTCTTTAGATTATACAAACAATATGCATTACCAGATAAAGAATTCTTTTTATTGAATCCATTAACTACCGTGATATGTACACTTACCATGATATACAATTAAAATGTATAGTTTAAGGTTGTTTATTAGATGACATCGCATAAAAATACGCTGACGGAAACGCCATTCTAAAAATGCATGCAAATTTTATGTGCTCAATTGAGGCGGATACATTTTTGATCTAATAAGAATGGAAACACATTTACCAAATAAATCCTCGATGCACAACAAAAAACTCACTTGTCTTTGCCTCCACAGAGGATGTGATTGGATAACTGGTCTAACACGCAGACTGTAACAGTCTCTTTTCTGTTTTGGTTTCGTTTTCATTCTGTTCCCTGTTTTTACTCCCTGTTGAGTTTCCTATTTACTCATTAGTTCCACACCTGTTTCTAGTTCGGTTTATTACCCTGTGTATTTAAAGCTGCTCTAAGCAATGTCGGGTGACGTCACTTCTTGTTGACGTTTAAACTATTGTCAAACAAAACGGAGGCTAGTTGGACCCTCCCTCCTCCTCATCCGCGCACTAACCCCCCAAACCCAATCCCAAATCCTTCTTGTTGGTTATTGGCTGGAACAGTTTGTTATGTTTCGTGTCGCGGGTTAGCCCAGTTTGTTTTTGTTGCAGTTTGTGGAGCCTGGGGTGTCTGCAGAAACTGCGTCTTTTTACAGTGTGTTCAGGGGACAGGCAGCTAGCGGATAGTGAGGAGATGTTTGCTGTATGTGACAAAAAAATGTTTGCCTAAAAAAATCGTGACATCGCTTAGAGCACCTTTAAACCCTGAGATCTGTCAATCTTGGCAAGGGAATTCAGTCATGATCACTTTGGCCCGTCGACCAGTCGGCTCCACCTTGGCTCCTCCCTCCCTCAGCTCCAACTGGAACCGTCTTCCTCAAGGCTCGACTCCCCTCGTCCCTCCAGATACGCCTGGGTCAGTCATCGCTTTGCCTGCACCATGGACTTCTGGGCCTTCAGCTGCACCTTGTCCCTATACCCCTCCGGCTTCACCTTGGTCCTCAGTCCCACTGGCTCTGCCTCTGTACACTGGCTATGCTCTGGATTCCCGCCCGGGATCATCTCCTCCTGTGCTCTACCCTTCGTCAGCCCCTTATCCTCCTCCTGAGCCCCATCCCTCCTCAGTTGGACTCGTTACAGAGTGAGGATGCACCAAGAGTTTCTGTAACGGTTTCATTCTGCTTTGTTCGGTTTCATTTGGTTTCGTTTTCATTGTTTTCCCTGTTACAGTTTGCCTGAGTTCTGTTTGCTAGTTTCTCTTGTAATACATTAGTTCCACACCTGATCCAGTTCTGTTAATCACCATACCCTGTGTGTTTAAACCCTGAGTTCTGTCAGTTTGTTTCGTAAAAGGGTATAATTTATTGTGATCACCTGCGTTGTGCAAGTTGGATTTGTTATTAAAGCCACGAGATATTGAAGCCAAAAATTATCCTTAATTTTTTATTAATGTAAAACGCTTTGCGGCAGCAAGCAGACATGGTCGAGACAGCTCATCCGCCTATTGGCTGCCCTGCGGCAAAAGCAGCAGCCTATCGAGAGAGGCTCTGCGTGACGTCACGACGAATGGGGGCCTTTCGCGCCCCTATCGTCACGTCCCGCCAGAAAGGGCGTGGTCTCGCCCTATAAATAGGCTCGATACCTGCTCTTACGTTGATTTTCATCTCTTCAGCGAAGCCTCCCGCATCGCTGGATCCAGAGTGAGAAGCCGCGCCGTCGACCTGTAGCCTTCAGCGGGACGTGCCATCGAGTCTGGAGTCGCTGGCCTCGCCGCCTTCAGCCACCGTACCAGCTGCGCTTTCCGGCGTACATATCCCTTCCTCTGCTTAGAGTGTGTGTGTCGCATTATTTGCCTTTTTTTCCCACCCCTCTAAAAGAGCGGTGTCTTTTTAAAGATGCCTTCCTGTGGTTCTTGCCGAGCCCCACTCAGCGATGAGGACCGCCATGTCATCTGCGTGTCCTGCCTGGGTGAGGATCACGAGGCCATTGGGCTCGCTGACGGCAGATGCCATCATTGTGAACGCTTGCCTATGTTGACTCTGTGGACTCGCCTAGCTTCGTTCTCCGAGCCCGCATCCCAGCCCCGCCGTGATGCCGCGCCGCGAGCTATCTCCAGCCCGCCAAAGCTCGCCGGTTCGCCTGCCAGCTTCGCCGGCTTCGCTCGAGTCGCTCCCGGACGGACAGCGGCCACCATCTGCCGCCGCATCCGCCATCGAGTTGGACGATAACACTGAGGCATGTTCTCTCTTGGCTTCGGATAGCGAGGATTGGGCGAGCTCCGTGGACCTCCCCTCCGCTAACGTTTCCCGCCAACCCTCTGGGAAGAGAGCTGGCATTGAGGCTGAGCTGATGCGTCTGCTCACCCAGGCCGTGGAAAGCATCGGCCTCGATTGGGAGGCGCCCACGCTACCGCCCACAACAGATTGGACGGACGCTTTCTCGGGAAAGACGAGGCTCCGTCAAAGTCTAGGCCCGCGCCCTTCCTCCCGGAACTTCACAAGGAGGTTGCAAAGTCGTGGAAGGCCCCCTTTTCCGCCAGGATGCGTACCTCTACCTCCGCGGCATTCTCCGCTGTCGATGGTGCGGGAGATAGAGGATACCTCGCCATTCCTCCGGTGGAGACGGCTGTTGCGTCACATCTCTGTGTTCCTCGACGCGCCCATTTCCCCAGCGGGCCTTTTCGGATCTGCCGTCAAGGACTTTGCGGACAGATTTGTTGAGGTGCAGGAGACTTCTCAGGCTATGAAGCACTTCCTGCGAAGCGCTCGAGCTCCGATACAGGTCGCACCAATCCGCCTGCTCGCAGCTCTCAGCCCCAGCCTGCACCGCCCGCCGCCGCCGCCTCACAGTGCCGCCAGGCCCGAGATCAGAGACCGCGGTCTCGCTCCGCCGGACGCCGCCCCCCTCACCTCGGGCCCCGGCCCGGATTGAGATCAAGCCTGAGGCCTCAAAGTCTTCCTAGCCACTCTAGGAAAGCGACGGTGTTCAGATCCCGCTGCGGCCGGATTTCCACCAAAACTTCTCGCTCGTTCAGTTCCATGCGTTGTGACTGTCCCAGTGTATTTTGCAGTGAAGCAGCCGGTGTCTCAGCCCGCTTGCCTGCACACAAAAGCCGTTTTCATGGCTACCCAGATAAATCCAACAAAGAGTGTATTTTCTGGTGTTCCGGCCTCGGCCGATGGTGTTATGAGTGTTGTAAGAATGCCCACGTCCCAGTGCCCATTCCCACACCCAGAAACAGCCCGCCACGGTGCAGGGTTCGCACAAATAAAATCGACTCCGGTCGATTGTGCAAACAATGTAGTGAACGCGCCCATATCCCAATGCCCGCTTACACTACACGCTGCGTGTCCCTCGGTTTCTGTAAAAACGAAACCAACACACATTCAGTCTGCCCTAAACGATAGTGTTTTCAGTGCAGCAAATGTGCCCGCAGCCCCGCGCCCACATTTCCTCACAGACACGCCGAATCCCACGGGATTCGCTCCGCTCGCTCTCTCGGCGCCACCCGCCTTAGAGGAGCTGAGCGCGGCCAGGCTGCCCACTGTGATCAGCGCGCCCCCCGCCTCGAACCCTGTAAACATGGCGCTGTGTTCCCAGCACACAGGGACTCTCGTGCCGCCGCTTTCCCGCGGCCAGAGCCCAGATTTCATTCTACCCCTAGCTATTCACGCGGATGCGTGGTCAAGGCTTCCCGGGGTATCAGAGTGGGTGCTGAACACTATAAAGAGAGGCTATTCGCTACAATTCGCTCGACGCCCTCGCCGTTACACGGCGGGCGTCGAAACTACGGTGAAAAGCGAAGTATCTCATAGGGCTGCATCTAACTATTATTTTTGTTGCCGATTAATCTATCGATTATTTTTTCGATTAGTCGACTAATCTAGCGATTATTTTTCCCAATTAATCTAATGATTATTTTTTGGATTAACTGATTTATCCATTGGCAAACTTTCCAACATATAAGTACAACTTCTACCATTAGTATTTCAAACTTTTATTTATTAATTTTCTGAAAAATACTTTAAAATTTCCCACTATAAAATAAAGTGGCAGACTGCCGAACACTGTGCAAAAAAATACATTAATATGAAGGCATTAAGTAGTTTAAGGGAGCAAAGTCTAACATAAATACTGCCCAACCTAAACTGTGCAAAAAAGTTGTTACTAATTTGAATAACTTCACTCAGTTCAAGTAACAGATAAAAAAAAAAGGCATATAATCTAACAAAAATTCTGCATATCAGAATGCTATCGGTAAATCCGACGGCCATGTGGGCCAGTTCGTCATGATCTCACAAATCTCTGTTATTATGAATGAAACTGACTGCACAATGAATCTTTCATAATATATACACTTTGTTTGCTATAATCAGATGATTTGCCAGCACTGTAAAAAATGTAAGGTTGTCTCAACTAATTATTATTTAGTAACTAGTTCCACAGAATTTTTACGTTCACTCAATTTCTCTCTTCAAAGTGTTGCTTCAATTATTATTTTTTAGTTGGCCTAAACTTGACTCCAAATTAAAAAAGTATGTTTACTCAACTAGTTTTATAGTTCATTCAACTAAAATGTTTTAGTTGGTCCAAACTTGACTCCAACTTTAAAAAGTATGTTTGCTCAACTAGTTTTATAGTTCATTCAACTAAAATGTTTTAGTTGGTCCAAACTTGACTCCAACTTAAAAAAGTATGTTTGCTCAACTAGTTTTATAGTTCATTCAACTAAAATGTTTTAATCAGGATTTATTATTTGGGCTTAACTAAAAATTGCTGTACTACATTTTATACTGAGGTTAACAAAATTGTGGTGCGTATTAATCACATAAAAACAAATGATAACACATATTAGCCTTTATTTCACAACAATCTGCACAGACTAAACATACAGGCAAAAGTGCTCAGTTGACAAACATTAAATTCAATACTGCCAATTCCATTTCAAACATTTATGGAACTAAAAAACATTTACTAATCTTTCCCTAAACTGAGAACAATAAAGCACATCTTAAATTTTAGTAAAAACTACAAACTCTACAAGTAATTAATACATAAAATAATTAGTGCTGTCAAGTTGATTAATCACATCTAACATAAAAGTTTGTGTTTATATATATATATATATATATATATATATATATATATATATATATATATATATATATATATAATTATATTTTGATATATATTATATGCACATGTGGGTATATGTAAGGACGTCTGCCTTTACAAGCACATGAACTTTAATGACATCCCATTATTAATCAGTAGGGTTTAATATGGAGTTGACCCACCCTGTACCACTATAACAGCTTCAACTTTTCTGGGAAGGCTTTCCACAAGGTGTAGGAGTGTGTTTATAGGAATTTTGACAATTTCTGTAGAAGCGCATTTGTGAGGTCAGGCACTGATGTTAGACCTGGATAACAGTTTCTTATTCATCCCAAAAGTGTTCTATCGGGTTGAGGTCAGGACTCTGTGCAGGCCAGTCAAGTTCCTCCACACCAAACTCTTCATCCATGCCTTTATGGACCTGCTTTGTGCACTGGTGCGCAGCCATGTTGGAACAGGAAGGGGCCATCCCCAAAGTGTTACCATAAAGTTGGGAGCATGACATTTTCCAAAATGTCTTGGTATGCTGAAGCTTTAAGAGTTCCTTTCACTGGAACTTAAGGGGGCGAGCCCAACCCCTGAAAAACAACCCCACACCATAATCCCCCCTCCACCAAACTTTACACTCAACAGTTTGGGGATGGCCTCTTCCTGTTCCAACATGACTGCGCACCAGTGCACAAAGCAGGTCCATAAAGGCATGGATGAAGAGTTTGGTGTGAAGGAACTTGACTGGCCTGCACAGAGTCCTGACCTCAACCCGATAGAACACCTTTGGGATGAATAAGAAACTGTTATCCAGGTCTAACATCAGTGCCTGACCTCACAAATGCGCTTCTACAAGAATGGTCAAAATTCCTATAAACACACTCCTACACCTTGTGGAAAGCCTTCCCAGAAAAGTTGAAGCTGTTTTAGTGGCACAGGGTGGGTCAACTCCATATTAAACCCTACTGATTAATAATGGGATGTCATTAAAGGGTTAGTTCACCCAAAAATGAAAATTATGTCATTAATGACTCACCCTCATGACGTTCCAAGCCGTAAGACCTCCGTTCATCTTCGGAACAGTTTAAGATATTTTAGATTTAGTCCGAGAGCTTTCTGTTCCTCCATTGAAACTGTATTGGTATACTGTCCTTGTCCAGAAAGGTTAGAAAAACATCATCAAAGTAGTCCATGTGACATCAGTGGGTTAGTTAGAATGTTTTGAAGCATCGAAAATACATTTTGGTCCAAAAATAACAAAAAAACTACAACTTTATTCAGCATTGTTTTCTCTTCCGGTTCTGTTGTCAATCCATGTTCAGTGACGCTGCTGACATGTATCTGGTGCGTCCGTGTATTCGGGTTCAAATAAATATGGCTGGGCAAAAAAATGCAAGTCTTCCTCTGTGTCGAAATCCTTAGACATGTTTTCGAAGATTGTTTTATTTACAGCGTGCGTCTCCCTCAGACTGTAAACGAAGCTCGGGCGCACCAGATAACACGTCAGCAGCATGAACGCGGATTGACAACAGAACCGGACGAGAAAACAATGCTGAATAAAGTTGTAGTTTTTGTTATTTTTGATCCTTCAAAACATTCTAACTAACCCACTGATGTCACATGGACTGCTTTGATGATATTTATCATTCTTTATTTCCTTTCTGGACAAGGACAGTATACCGTGTATACATTTTCAATGGAGGGACAGAAAGCTCTTGGACTAAATCTAAAATATCTTAAACTGTGTTCCGAAGATAAACGGAGGTCTTACAGGCTTGGGACGACATGAGGGTGAGTCATTAATGACATAATTTTCATTTTTGGGTTAACTAACCCTTTAAAGTTCATTTGCTTCTAAAGGCAGATGTCCCAAAACTTTTGGCAATGTAGTGTGTGTATATATACACACACACACAGACAAACATATACATGTATATATCATATATAAAAAGATAATATATATATATATATATATATATATATATATATATATATATATATATATATATATATATATATATATATATACATACATACATACATACATACACGCATTATACACAAACTTTTATGTTAGATAGGATTAATCGTGATTAAGTGATTTGACCACTAAAAAAAAGAATACAACAACAACAACTGGTAACAAAATGGTGTCCGAGATATTTCATAAGTATAAAAAGTATTGAAAAACAACAACCGAATATTTGGCATCTTAACACTCAAGAGTGGTGCAGGGATGATGTCAAAACCCGAAAGTCTAATTCGACACTGGTTCCTCGTTTATTGGTGAAATAAGCTCTGTCTGTGGTAAACACAATTTGACAATACTTGGATGGATTTTCTTTTCTACAATGTAAACTACACACACATACAACCCAAACTTTTTATCATTGTCTTATCATTGTAGAATAAAATCTTAGAATAAAGTATCATCAACTTGTTTACCACAAACCTTATTTCAACAAATTGAAAAAAATCTATAATTATTATTATTTTTTAAAAAGCATAGGAATATTTTGAGGGAACCAGTGGCGAATTAGTCTTTTGGGTTTTGATGTCATCCCTGCACCATCTCTGACCTCTCAACAAGACTGTACTTGAGCGGAACACTTCTCATTGTCGAGACCCAGAAATACCTTTTGCACTGCTTCAAAAAGGTACTTCCACTGTTTGGGGTAATCAACATATAGAGTGTAAAGCAGTCCAAAAAGCACTCCAAAGGCAGTTGGTACATCTGAAACATTAGAACTTCTTCCTCCACCACTGAATCCAGGCCTCCAGCATCAATGACTGTCTCAAGGAGACCAATTTGCATCCCTCTGGTCTGCCTCTCCACATCATCGCCTCTCTGGTTTGAACCACATAGGATAGATGAATAAATGGGAGGGAAAAAGATGAATTTTTATAAGATATAATAAAAACAACTGTTCATCAAAACAACTTGAACTTAATTTTCGATGAATTTTCAACAGCTAAATGTTAAATTTATAATTGAAATATACTTTGGTTATACAATATAAAGCATTTCAAAAATGTAAGAACTCTAATCCAAGATTATGTGATCACTAATATAAATCACTTACCACAGTGCACGAATTTGAGTACACAAAATAATAGTATCAGCTGATTCACGACCTAGGCAGCTTATCGAGACACCCACTGATAACGGCCTTATGAAATGCCGTCCTCAAGAGGTCAAAATGCTGTTTCAAAATGAGCGCCATTTTATCGTAGATGACCGTTAGATATTCAGGTTATGTCGGTCTCTCCACGGGACAATTGCAAAAGTTTTCACAATCTTAACCTTATTCATCACGCTTAAGTTACCCTAAAATAGCGTATTAATGTGTTAAACATTACACGTTTCATAGATTTCAATAACTCGCATCCATAAAAGTAACTTAGGTCTAACCTGACAGGCTAAAATGACAACTCTTCACGTTACGGAAACACAAAAAAATATCATAAAACATCCCGAAAGTTATTTCACATTATAGTAGTACATTTTACATGTTTTAGTAATTAAACGAGGTAATATACCACGTTTCCTTAGCTAAACGTACGTTATGGCAGCCTTCCCCTCGGACAAGTTGGGCTTAGCTGCTAACGTTTTACGGTTATGCTTATAAATATCTACACAAAAACAACAAATATGTTTACGTTTAACGAATATGTTGTACATAATACGTTTTTGTCGATAAACTTGAACATATTCTATAATTTAACATATGCCGTGCCGAATGAATTTGACAACGTTACACTTAACTTTCTCTCGGACATAAGTTAACTTATAAAAACATTTCTAAATCCGTCTCAGGACGTAACAACACAAAACCATCACATATGTTGTAAATTCTTGTCGTTATTTAGGTTTAAAATCGATCATTTATTCAGAGCCACTTACCTTGAGTTAAGTATGACCGTCTTTGACAAAATGTCTCCCGCAGCCGCTGTCCTGCACCCGCAGACAGTAACGTTACCGCAGCCGAGCCACTGCCTTGTAAAACCCGCGAAGTCAAATGCTGTATCCTTCCGCAAAATCAAGTGAGCCATAATCCAGATCCTTCCATTCTCTATAAATGTAGCAATGCGCTTTTATTTTGTGTTTATTACCAAAAATAGACGGCTTAAATTCAAGATTTAAAAAATATAGGTTTTATATATTAAAGTGTTGTATAGGATCCATCCGCTCTCATAGTGCAGAAACGAAACCTCGACAAATTGATAAATGTTGTTTTGATATTATATCTAATATTTATTAAATATTTATAAATGTACATTTTAACAACAAAACAACAAATAAGTTCTTTTTTACGCATTAAAATATTGTATAGCATAGCTGGCCTTATACTTTTAGCAAATATTGGCTAGATTTGTGTTTATTAGTCCAGTCAACATTAGCCATCCTAAAGTTGACTGGATTTGAAAATATCTCTTCATTTAATTTTTTTTCAAATATATTTTTGTAGACTTAATATAATATGTCTTCTTAACTAATCCCAAGCATGAATATTGGTTCAACTTAAATATTTTTGCTCTTCCAACATTTTATTAATTGGCGTTTTTACAGTGAGTATGCAGAATTCAGCACTGAACAAAAAGTCCATTTTGAGCATAGACAGTAAAAGAAAAGATTTTGAGCGGTGAGGGGATTCTATCTTAAATGCTTCTGATTGGCCATTGCGTTCAAGAAATCAACACATATGTCTGTGATTGGCTTCATTGTTCAATGCTGCAAACACATGTTATAGAGACTCTGGCCTGTAAATCGTTTCTATTTTTTGTTTTAGTTGTTCTTGTTGCTTTTGTGCAACAGATGAATGACAATCTATTCATTTTAAGATGTTCAATTTATAGATTTATATTTTGCGGGAGTCCTGCGAATCGTTTTATTCTTCTGATTCTGAAACCAGCACACACACGAGTGCATTACCGCCCGCACCCGAACTCGGCCATCAGATCTATAATCCTGCGCCGCACTCGTTGCGTTGGGTCCCGCGGGAATGCAGGTATTTAGTCTGCATGCAGACATCCCAGCGTCTCCCTGATGCCCGCAAATTAGTTCAAATCTCCCGGAATCTATGCATAACATAGCGCGCACACGCACGCAAGGCAGAGAGTGAGAGACCTTGCGTGTGTCTCTCACACATGTATGTTTTGCACGCATTATACCTAGCACACAAGCTGTAGCAGCTAGCCGACAGCGTCAGCTCTAAATAGACGTCGATGGGTTTTTGACCGAAACACAGCAGGTATGACCGCAACAACTCCTCCAAAAAAAACTCACGGTAATAAATATCCTACTAATTCCCAGCTGGCTCGTCGTTTTGAGTTTGCAGAGACCGTCTCACATGATGTTTCCTTTTAAGATACTCATTCATAGCATTTGTGCTGCCTTGGTATGACATTTCAGCTTTGCATAATGAACAAAGCACCTTTCTGTTCAGCTGTAGTTAAAGTATTCCCATATTTAATATTATAAAATATTTATTTAAATGTAAATAATTAATGTGACGCGTCGACGCATTTCATGCGTGTCGACATATTTTCATAGTCGATGTAATCGATTACTTCGACGCGTCGTTCCAGCCCTAGTATCTCATCTACTTCGAGCCGAGATAGCAAAACTACTGAGGAAAGGGGTTATAGAACCTTTATCTCAGGCTCAGAGCGAAGGGGGCTTATACAGCAGATATTTTCTGGTACCGAAAAAGATGGTGGGCTCAGACCCATTCTAGATCTGCGACTGCTGAACAGAACGCTCGTGAAGTGCCAGTTCAGAATGCTTACGACCAGGAAAATCCTTGCGCAAGTGCGCCAAGGAGACTGGTTCATGTCAATAGATCTGAAAGACGCCTATTTTCAAATACAAGTAGCATCCCATCACAGGCGATTCTTGAGATTCGCCTTCGAGGGCCAGGCATATCAATACACAGTCCTGCCGTTCGGCCTGTCCCTAGCACCCCGTACGTTCACGAAGTTCATGGACGTGGCACTCGCCCCCCTGAGACTTCGGGCATGCGAGTTTTTAACTACTTGGACGATTGGCTGATTCTAGCTCGTTCACAAACGTAGCTCATAGAACACAGGGCCGCATTACTCGAGCACCTCGAGGAGCTGGGCCTTACAGTCAATTGGGCGAAAAGCTCACTGCTCCCCAGTCGGAGAATTTCCTTTCTGGGAACAGTGTTGGACTCGCTATCCATGACGGCACGCCTGTCACCGGAGCGCGGATTGAATATTCAGCACGTCGCGAAATCCTTCCGCCACGGCTCTATAGTCCCGCTCAGAAGGTTTCAGAAAATGCTGGGTCTAATGGCCTCAGCAGCCTCCGTACTCCAGTTGGGCCTGCTCCGCATGCGCCCACTGCAGCTATGGCTAAAAGCACGAGTTCCCCCCAGGGCGTGGACCGCAGGTCTATTTCGCCTCAGGGTCGACCTTCAGTGCATTTCGGCTCTGAAATCATGGAAAGTAACCGACTGGTATCAGTCAGGTGTGAGTCTGGGGATCCCCTCGAGTGTGAAGGTGGTGTCTACGGACGCCTCCACATCGGGGTGGGGAGCGCTGCTCGAGAGCAGAACGCTAGCTGGCCTATGGTCAGTACGGGAGAAGCTCCTTCACATAAACTGCTTGGAATTAATAGCAGTCGACAAAGCGCTACAGCGCTTCTGTCCCCAGATAAAAGGCCACCACGTATTGGTCCGGTCGGACAACATGTCAGTGGTGGCGTACATAAATCGCCAGGGCGGCGTCAGGTCCCGAAACCTTTACAGGCTGACGGAACGCCTCCTGGTCTGGGCTCAGCACAACCTGCTCTCGCTGAGAGCGGCGCATGTGCTGGTCACCTAAATGTGGGACCAGACAGGCTGTCCAGAAACAACGTCCCAGCAGGAGAATGGTCTCTGCACCCGCAGACGATCCAGCTGCTCTGGGAAACGTTTGGCAAAGCGCAGGTGGACCTGTTCGCGTCCCAAGAAAACGCTCACTGCCCGAGATTCTTCTCGAAAAGCCGGGGCGCGCTGGCCCATGTTTGGCCCCGCCGCCCCCTATATGCTTTTCCCCCTGTCTCACTCCTGCCTCAGGTGTTGGAGTGAATCAGGAGGGAGTGATGCCCAGTGCTACTCATAGCTCCGCTCTGGACAAACCAGTCGTGGTTCCCTGTCCTGATGCAGCTGACCAGCGCTGCCCCATGGCCTTTACCGTTGAGGAGAGACCTCCTCTCTCAGGCGGAAGGCTCGATTTGGCATCCTCGCCCGGATTTGTGGTCCCTGCACGCATGGGCCATCAACGGGTACCCGCTGACCTCCCAGAGGGAGTGTTAAACACGATCGCGCAGGCTAGAGCCCCGTCTACCAGACGGCTCTACTCCTCGAAGTGGTCTGTGTTCTCTGCTTGGTGTCAAGCGCAGGGCTTTTCACCTGTAGACTGCGGGGTTACGGAAGTGCTTTCCTTCCTTCAGGAGCTACTGGATAAGGGCAGGACCCCTTCCACGCTCAAAGTATACGTGGCGGCCATAGCAACGTTTGCAAAACCGGTGTCTGGCCAGTCACTGGGAAAGAACGACTTAGTCGTGCGTTTCCTTAGAGGAGCTCGGAGGCTAAACCCTCCCAGGCCCCCTTCACTCCCGACATGGGACCTTTCCACGGTCTTGGAGGCCATGAAAGGTGCCCCATTCGAGCCAATCCAGTCGTCAGACATGAAACACTTGTCTTTCAAGACAGCGTTTCTTATGGCTCTCGCTTCAGTGAAGCGCGTAGGGGACTTGCAAGCGCTTTCAGTAAGCGCGTCATGCATGGAGTTTGGACCTAATGACTCAAAGGTCATACTCAAACCGAAGCACGGCTACGTGCCAAAATCCCTCAACGCACCGTTCAGGGCCCAGGTGATTTCCCTGTCTGCCCTTCCGGTTCTCAATGAGGAGAAGGACGCGAGTCTCCTTTGCCCTGTCAGGGCACTAAGGGCTTATGTGTCCCGCTCGTCTGGTTTCAGACAGACTGAGCAGCTTTTCGTTTCGTTTGGCGGCCGTGCTAAGGGACTTGCCGCTTCGAAACAGAGCCTATCCAGATGGATAGTCGGTGCCATAGCGCTGGCTTACACTTCTAAGGACCTACAGTGCCCTTTGGGTGTTAGAGCGCACTCCACAAGAGGCATGGCCTCCTCGTGGGCGTGGTCTAGCGGGGTTACCCTGCAATATATTTGTATGGCCGCGGGCTGGGCCTTGCCGTCTACATTTATAAAATACTATAACCTGGAGGTTCCCGCCTTACAAGCTAAGCTTTGGCAGTATAAAATTCAGTGCTATCTGCCCGCTGTGCGGCTCGGATACTGAGTTTGACCTGCGTATTGCTCACTGACCGGTACAGCAGCTCATTAAAATGTTGACACACATGTGGCCACCCAGTTCAGGCTGAATGTTCACCCTGAAGGTATGGTCTATTTGTCACATGATTAGCTCGTTTCGGATGCTATTTTACAGGGAATGATGCTTCTAGCCGCTCTTCCCTCACTCTCTGTGAGTTTATGGTGATTATGCACTATATGCGCCCCGGGCTTCGGCCCCTGGGACTTTGGTGTTGGATCCCTACCAGCACGGCGTGTTGCATTGTGTTCCCCATAGCGTAAGATATTACGCAGTACGAGAGATACTCTCGTAAGAGAACATACTCAGTTACTAACATAACCTTGGTTCTCTCTAGAGAGGGAACGAGTACTGCGTATCTTGCCGTGCTTGGAATACGCTCTGGTTCGCTTCGGCGATGAAAACCAACGTAAGAGCAGCTATCGAGCCTATTTATAGGGCGAGACCACGCCCTTTCTGGCGGGACGTGACGATAGGGGCGCGAAAGGCCCCCATTCGTCGTGATGTCACGCAGAGCCTCTCTCGATAGGCTGCTGCTTTTGCCGCAGGGCAGCCAATAGGCACGCGAGCTGTCTCGCCTATGTCTGCTTGCTGCCGCAAAGCGTTTTACATTAATAAAAAATTAAGGATAATTTTTGGCTTCAATATCTCGTGGAAAAAAGGTTTTCCCCATAGCGTAAGATATTACGCAGTACTCGTTCCCTCTCTAGAGAGAACCGAGGTTACGTTAGTAACCGAGTACGTTTTGTTGAATTATCTAACATCGCACACTTACATTTTCAAAACTCTTATTAAAAAAATCCAAAATGATCACACTTGTAACACAGCTATCATTCTTTCAAAACCTGATCCCATGCCTTAATTACAGTTATACACATTTCAGTCCACATAACCATTGTTTCAAGCACAAGATTAGTGTAATATGTAATGAGAACATTTGGTTTATTCACAGAAACACAACAGAATGATCTTCTTTTAGTTCATTCAACAGAAAATAATGCAAGTTACATGTTTAAAATTACTTTTGTTGCTGAAATAGTTATAGGAATACAGTTGCCACATTAGAAAATACACTTGCATTACACAGCCATGAAGTTCTGTGCTAGAACAGAGTTTGTTGGCAATACAGTCAATGATTTAATTTAAAAATTAAAAATTTCAGACTGAATCTAGTAGACCTTTACAGATGAAGGTTGAGTTACAGTAATGTGGCCGTCTCTATGGTAATCTGTTTACAGTATCACATGGCATACATACTGTAATGTAAAATGCTGTATTTGATGCCATCTGTCACCCTTCTATGAAGCATCTCTGATTCACACTCTCACACTCACACTCACACAAACTGTATATGGACATCTTTAGAAATGTATAGTTGTACCAAATGATTAATTGATTAACCATTCAGATCAATTGGATTACAGTTTTTTTTTCAATTGCT
This sequence comes from Chrosomus eos, assembly GCA_036326025.1. Lineage (NCBI taxonomy): Eukaryota > Metazoa > Chordata > Actinopteri > Cypriniformes > Leuciscidae > Chrosomus > Chrosomus eos. Next base: position 32,774,787 of record CM070833.1, read on the forward strand.
AACAAGCATTGTTAAATACTGATACCACATTTTCAAAACTCTTTACTAACCTCCGAAACTCACTCAGACCAACAAAACACTTCATGTCTAAAAATAAGCTCGTTCCACCAATCACTGCCAATGAATTCTCATTCAGAAGACACGCATGTCACTCATCATAACACACCGACCTAAAAAACACTAGCAACAGGGAACATTACATAAATTATGAACTTTTATTTTTAAAGTTTGAATAAATCTTCACATAAACAGTATTTCATTACAGAATAACAGATTTTTAATTTATTTAATGTACTAAAGCATACATATGTAACAAGAATTAATCAGAAATAATTTGTTTTCTTTGAATATATTTGTGAGAATACTGTAAATATGTGGAAAAAAACTTGAAATAAAAAAAGTCAACACATCACAACACATTGTGTAGTCTAATCACTGATTGTAAAGTCCTCCCTCTCTCTTGCATTAGCCCACAAGTTTTCATCAACATCACATCTGACATCTTCACAATGCATCTTGGAAAGCATCTTCTGCAATGTCTAATCCAACCCTGACAGTCTTTAGGAGAAATGTCTCCACACCCCGCATTCATTGCCTCCAGTAAAGTCATCTGGTCATGAGGTGGTCATAAACCGTCCACCTCCATGCAGAGAAAAACTCCTCTATGGGGTTTAAGAAGGGGAGTATGGAGGCAGGAATAACACTGACATCCTGGGATGTGCTGGGAACCAGTCTGTGACTGCACAGAGTGCTGGAATGACACATTATCCCACACAGCCCCTCGCCTTCTCTCCTCTGCTGGCACAAGTTGATTATGCAGGTCATTCAGAAAAGAAATAAGCCTCTCTGTATTGTAGTGGCCGATGGGTTTGTGTAACAGCAAACCATTATTGGACAGTGCTGCTGCACACATCGTGATGTCAGCTCCTCTCAGCTTCATCCACAAAGATAAAAGTATGTGGAGTTCGGCTGGCTTCCATCTCTATTACCCTCTAAATGACAGACAGTTTTACAGTAATTACAGCATAACTGCATGTGTATACCCTGGTTACTGAACAGACATCTTACCTGGACATACTGATACCAGAGTTCTTTCACTCGTTTAAAGTTTCTCTCAAAGGGTATAGTGTACAATTGCTTCATCCTTATTTTATATTTCTCTAGGACTCTGGCAATTGTTGTGCTGTGATATTGTCTGCCAGCACTCTATCCCGAATTTCCCACAGTTTTATTGCATTGTTGGCAATTACCTGCACATCTGAAAAGATTCTGCCTCTCCCTCCTCTCTGAGGCTACCTTTGGATCCTAAAACACAACAATTACTGTACTGTAATAGGTTTCAAATTTAGACATATTGTATTGTGCTGTTATATGTATCATCTCACCTGTTGTTTTGCCGGAAAATGGAACTATTATGGTACTAAAATGGTACTACTATGGTACTATCGACGCAACTGTTGAGCGGTGCAGATTTGGTTGTACCCTTAGACCGACCTCTTTTAAAGAGAGACCATGGTTCACAACATGGTCAATAATTGTGGCCCTTATTATTTAATCAGATATCACCGCTCTTGGTCTTCCTCTATTTTGTCCTCTTTCCCCACCTGTCTTCTACTTTCCAAACAAAATCAGTTCCAAGCTATCCCCTTTTACTAAAACATGGTAATGAGACTAAAGCAGGACACCTGGGTTGGCTTTGAGCTGAAATTGCAATTAATGATTATTATTTCATTTTCTGCTAAGATTTTCTATATTTCAAAATAATTACTGCAAAAAAAATTGCCATCATTCTGATCTGAATGTGCTTTTATCAGTTTTGAAAGCAGTGTATGAAAAATATCCTGCAAATATATAGTTTTTTAGTTTGTGGATGACAAAAGTGTTTGTTGATTTTTAAAAATGTGGTGATTGAATGCATTTTGTCTGAAAGTATTGAAAAATTATTCACAGTTTGGTCCGTATACACTTGTGTGTCACTGAATGAGTGAAGAGTTTTAAAAATGTGGTTTCAGTATTGAACAATGCTTGTTAGCAATTGAAAAAAAACTGTAAATAATAGACCATTATATTAAACTGAACAAGAAGAGATGCAAATCAAAAGTTTGACAGTAATGGCTTTATAAAAGGCAGTTACTGTGATTTTATGTAGATGAAACACTTATTTTGTGTTGTGAAAAGGATACCTTGTGATTTTGTGTATTCTAATAAAAACATGATGAAATGTTTGAAAAAAGTGCACATTTCCCTTTACTGATGATCTGTTGTGATATTAGCACTAAGAGTTTTGAAAATGTACACCTTACTTGTGAAATTAGTACCAAAGCGAATAAAAAAACCCTGTAATACAGCCACAGCACTGTGACACAGACCAATCACACCGCAAAGCATGTCAAATGTTGGTTTGATCATACTGTAATGCCTGAGCCAATGTCTGTCATCAAAATTATTTGGTATAATGACATCCTAGAAGTACTATCTCACATGATTGTGTTCCAAACACCAGCATCCACCTCCGAACCCAAGACAACATGACAGCGTTTATTGCATTTCGTCTGTGCCTTCTGAAATGCAAGTAATTTATGTGGTATGAAAAAATAACCACAGTGGCTTCACAGATTGCAGAAACTTCTATTTTTATTACAGATATTTTGCACCATTGTCCCCAGGAAGAGTCAATTTTGTTATCTTGAACACATGGGATGAAATATTTGCAAATGTTTTATGCGACATTCCAATTTTGCGCATAAGTTAAGTCCGCAACGTTGAATGGAAACACAGCTCCTGTTGAAAGAAGATGAAAGTTTTCCTCCAGTTCCAGATGTCACATTGGTCCATTTTACTGACATTCTGTGTATAACAGCAGCTCTTCCACCCACTGACTTCTTTTTGTTTGCTCTCAATTGCCCTGGATGAAACCGTTTTGTTCCTTGAAACTTCCCTTGCAGGACTCTGAATCGCTTCTCTACCAAAGCAAATGTGATCTAAGGGCCCAGGTTGCAACAGTTGAAAGGGGACGGCTCTGCATTGTGAGGACTGACAGGTGACCACTACGCCTGAACAAAGGGTGGGTCATCGCTGTGGCGAAATCCCTTTACTGATGCTCGTGTCCCCTCTCACCACAATCTGTCAAAATGTAACTTGCCATTGAAGGGATTGGCAGCAGAAAATAGCTTTATAAGGACTACGCCAAGCAGAAGTAAGGTTGCACATACTGGCTGATTCCGAGGCATGGCGTACACTACTATCACTCATCGCTTCCCCGAACAAAGAAGAAAGACGGCGACTATACGACAGAAAAAGGGGGCTATAATCTGTGACGAGATCTGCCCGTGAAGTGGAAACACTTAAACAACCAAGCTCAGCTGAAATTCTTCTCTTGTCATGTAAATGTACTTCACCATGAAACGTCTTGTTTCGTCATGGTAGCGTCCTGCAGATAAAAGACATAATAACCTGAACAGAACAAAGCTTCTAGATAAACAGCACATGCAAACCCTATAACATATTATATAGCCTGAAACATAAAAACAAAATCATGATCAAGTTTTCTTTGAGTATTGCTTTGTCTTCACTAAGAACAAAAATTCTGGGTTACACTTTATTTTAAGGTGTCTTTGTTACACTGTAATTAAACAATTAAGTACTGAGTAATATTAATTGACTACAAAGGGTTTCACTTTATTTTACAGAAACGTACACTTACGTGTCCTTACAGTGTACTTTCCTACTGTAAGGTAACTATATGGGTTAAGGTTAGGTTTAGGGGGTAGGTTTAGCGTTTGTACCTATTTATTACCCAGTTATTGTAATTACTATTAGTTTAGTAATTGTTCAATGCATAGTTTAGACTTATTACTATATAGTAACTACATGTAATAAGGACACTGTAAAATAAAGTGTTACCAAATTCTGCATAATGTGCCACAATCAGGATTTTCTCTTTCCCAGCCATTGATGGAATTTTCCGGCATTCCGTGTTTTCACTGTTATATGGTAGGGGGCGCTATTGTGCATCTAAGAGTACAATCTCTGGATCAAAACACAGGTGAAGAAGAAGCAGAAAGAAATCGATAAAAGCATTGATCATGCACGTTGTAATAATTGACAAAAACGCAATATTTTTAATCAAATTAAGTGTTGATTAAAAAAGTAAGAACTCTTTATGATATATGGCATGTTCAGATATTCATGCAACAAAATACCTCGGGGGGACATAAAAGTTTAGTAAAAATTTACTGTGGGCGAAGCTATTCACTGTAACCCCTGGTTTGAACGCATTATGAGTGTTTTACCACATCTAGCCCTTCACATTTTATCATTAGGATCAAAATACTGTTCAAAAAGAACTGTACACTGAACTATGTTTAATACATTATTAATAATGTCGCATATCTACAAATCTCTCAATAGACCCTATACTTTGAATGATATAACTAGACTTTGTGTTAAATTACCGTGGCATTACATTTCAGAAAACCAGTTAAAGCTGCTGCATGAGTGTTTGTAGCCAAGGGAGTGATGGCAAATTTGCAATCTTTCTCTTTTCTGACCACCGTAATCGACCCCTTAATATTTTTTTCCTTTTTAGAAAGTCTATTTTTTGCTTTTGAAGCAAATGGGAATGCAAAAGTTGTATTTGTTGTAGTATCTATTCACCACAACTATGATGACTTCTGCTTCTGAGAATCCTAGAAATGTGAAAAGTGTCCATTGCATCACATCTTTTGGTCTTTATTAAACAGGACAAACTAATGAGGAACACAATATGGATTTGTACTGCTGTGAATGAACAACAGCAAACGGTACAAAAACACTATAGCTAACCGCATATGTTGGAGTAATGAGTAAGCGCAGCTTACTAACATTTTCACCCTGACCCTGATGAGACTATTAAGAACATTCTGAATGTTCTTTTTTGTTTTAAAATAAGATTATAGCATAAGTATTTTGCTAATGAATCACACACCAAACGCAATGTTGCAAACACACACAACTGAAAAAGATCTAATGGAAGATATTTGCCGCAGTGCGTCAGGCCTACACTGAATGAAGAAACAAAAGAACTGCTTTAGGCCTGTCTCCTGTTATTTTCCAACTCAGCGAAATCCTATTGTGCGAGTGAAAAAAGTTAAGTTAAAAGCTTAGCGTGGTATGTGAAAGCAACTGTCCAACAGTTGGCTAATACCAGTGAATACTGTATCCTCCCTGAACCCGCAACCAAAGACTCTACAAGTTCTACAGAGCTCAAGTCACCTCTAATTTTTACAGTTATTGATCTAAAGGAAGTATTGGACAGTATAATTTTTTTAAAGCATAATGATATAATGATTTGCTCTTTCATGCTCTAAATACCCATAAAATGCCATTTTTTTAAATACCATAAGGATGAAAAGTCATCTCACCAGAAGGACTTCAATAGTGCTATTCAGTGGTCTGCTCGATTAAGTGAGCATATGTTAACCCTTAAATATCTATTCTTGCTGATTGTTTTGAATGATAAAAAAAGACTGTTTAAAACATCTTAAAATGTTAAGGGAGGGAGTGTTCCTGTTCTCCTTTTGCTTTATAAAAGTCACATAATGAGCTTGGCTACAGCTTTGACATAAAAGTTCCACCAAACAGAAACTTCAACCAAACCATTTGCAAAAAGTGGTTTTGATGTTTTTGTCAAAGAGCTCTTGCATCCCAAAAATACCCTGCCATCAAGATCGAGGCTGTAATTTGTCTTTACCGGGTGTGTCTTTGTCTTACTCAGTGAGGTTAAAAGGGAAAACATGCTACATTTGTGACATAAATCTGGCAAAATTAACAAAATAATTTAAAGATAGCAAACTCAGTCCATTAACTCAGTAAAACCTGACCAATTTCGTGATATTCCATACAGGATTTATTTGGAAAAATATTAAGGTGATTTTTTTTTTTTCATGGGCAACAGTCATAAAAACAATTCCTGTAAGTTTTGACAGCGTGTTTAAATACATTTACATCAGAAAAGTCACATCGACCCGAAGTGCCTTATTTACAATAGACAAATTTTCAAAATGAAAAAGATTTTAAATTACATCAAACTTCACGCACACGAAAAAAGAAACCACAAACACATCGATCACAAATAACATTTAAATAAAAGAAATACAAGCTTTCCAAAAACAAATCAGTAACAAACATATTTGATGGCAGTGTTTTTCCTCAACTGATCTATGTAACGATCAGAGAACTTCCAGATACACACTGCAGTCAGTGCATATGCATACACAGTATTCGATTCAAATGTGTGTTAAATACATTAAAAATACAACCCATCATAGTGCAATGAGGTAAAACCGTCCCTACAGGAAGTGCAGCGAGTCCACTTGGCACGTTCCTGGGAAACAAACTTTGAGAGTCCGAGCCAGTATGGCCCAACGTCCTTTCCTGCAGTCACTGTGTTTACTTCAGTTGAGAACCAGCTCATTCTGAATATCACCTTCAACATAAGTTTCACAGCAGCAGTCACATGAAGGAAACCTTCCCTCTGGTTTGAGCAGCATTACTGGAGTAAAACCTCCTGTAGAACAAGATGAGCTACAGCTCCGTTGTGGCGTTACACCTGGAACAAGAAGAAATGGCATAAATTTAGCGTTCAGAAATGTAGATTTGCAGACTAACATCTCATGACTTCAAACAATAGAAAGCTTCTGGACTTACCTCGGTTGCAATAATACATTCATCCTTCTCCTCTGATAAAACAAAGACTGACTGGTACTTTGTGTCTTTGCACAAAGAATCTGTATGTTTCCTCTCTGAAGAATCACTGAAAATGAAAAGAATCAACTTTAGTACTGCATAACAACACCCCGTCTATAGTAACCAAAATCCACACACAAAGATATTTACCTTTTTAAATGATTTCTGTGTTTCTCCTCTGAGTCGGACTCGAAATCCTCACATTTTGTCGCTTCGCTCTTCTCAGAGTCCTCTCTCCCCAAGTCCTCTGGCTTTAGCTCATGAACAAGATTGTAATCCACTAGAGAGTAACGAGATTTGAATCCGTTTTTTTCTCCACCTGTGGCGTCGCTCTGAAAGTCCACTTTCTTGTTGATGTTCTTTACTTGGTTGGTTCCGATGACGCTTACGGACAAGTCCTTGTCTCGGCTGCAGTTGTTGGTCAGGTTGTTCATGGTCTCGATCTCATTATGGCTGTCGACTTGCTGGCTCCTCTGCTGCAGCTTAAGACGGATGTAGACGACCAAAACGGTGCCGCCGATCAGGACTAAAAGCACTAAAATAATCCCAGCACAAACCGCCGTCCAAGGAAAGGCTCCATCGTCCTCGGCGTAAGAATATCTTTTGTCGGGTTCCTCAACAGTGGCTTGTTCCACTGTGTTCTCTGGGAGCAAGAACTGACAGTTACGTCCTCCATAACCCGGGATGCAAGCGCACACATAGCGTCCGTCCCTCTCATGACAAGTGGCACCGTTGTGGCAGGGGTTGTGGAGGCACTTGTTGGCTGTGGAGGTGCAGTTCTTCCCGTTGTATCCAGGTGGGCAGGTGCAGGTGTAGTCGTTGAGTCCGTCTTGGCACGTGCCGCCGTTCTGACAGGGATAGGCGGCACACTCATTGATGTTGTCTTCACAGTGTGTTCCAGTGAAACCCTCAGGACACTGACAAAGATAGGAGTCCACAAGATCTAGACATTGGGCACCTGCAGAATAAGTGTAAGACATGAGACAACTGATTCAAACACTACCTCCTAAACATTTCAGGGATTTGAATGGGAGCAATCAATGTACCATTCGAGCAAGGGTTGGAGCTGCAGTGATCAATCTTCTTTTCACAGTTGAAACCAGCATAGCTCGTCGGACACTGACAGAAGTATCCTCCATCAGGGTTGTCAGCGCAGCGTCCACCGTTGAAGCAGGGACCGTCGGCGCAAGTCATGGCGCTCAGCTCGCAGTTTCTTCCGTAGAAACCAGGAGGACACGTGCAGCTGTAGGTGTTTTCAAGATCCTGTGAAATCCAAGGAACGATTGAGAAGAAGTTAGGACATTGAACAAAACTCAAGTCCTATACAACACATAAATCAGAGATTAAATTGACTCGTATATTTATTAAAACTCACAGTGCAACTTCCTCCATTTCTGCACGGGCTGCCAGAGCATTCGTTGACCTCAATCTCACAGCTGTCTCCGGTGAAGCCAGGTCTGCAAGAGCAGGTGTAGCTTCCCTGGCCAGTGTTGGTGCAAGTGGCCCCATTCTGGCACGGTTTGTGATGTGTGCAGTAATTAAGATCTGCAACACAAAATAAAACATGTAGGTTAGTCTTCTCTGCTGCGTACAGAGTCAATGGACAACTCTAAACCAACAACTTGTTCAACTACTCAGTTTACGATGTCTAAAGGCTCACCTTGGTTACAGAAGAGGCCTCCCCAACCCTCTTGGCAGTTGCATTGCCATGGCTGTTGGCAGGTGCCATGTAAGCAGCCCGGATAGCGGATGCAGTCGTCACAGTACTTTCCATTAAATCCCACTCTGCATCTAAAAACACCACAGAGGACCGTTAGTATGTTGTTAACTTCCACAGCAATGAAGGTTGAGTGTTAAAAATCTCCATCGCACTTACTTGCATTCACCGGGTTTGTCGCAATACCCATGGTCTTCATCGCATCCCGGAAGACAGATTGCTATAAAGAGAAATATTTATTTATTATTACCAGTTACAGACTCCATTATTATTATTATTCTGGCACAGCTTTACCAAGCTGCTCACTCATACTTAGTGGGTACCAACAACAACAAAAAAGTTTCCTCACAACCATTGGAAGGACACTCTGGTTAACACAGTTGCACTCATACAAAAGCTTCCTAAACAAAAGCCCCTTTTTTCTCTAACTGTGGGTCAGAAGTCCCCTTTTTCACTCTGTTCATCCAACCCCCTCCCCATAATGTCCCAGAGTCGGCGCAGATAAGGGTGGACAGCTGGTGTACATGGTGCCAGTGCAGGACAGCTGCTCTATTGTCTACCTTCACTCTGCAGCTGCCCCCTTCCAACAATACCTCACCGCTCTGAGCCAATCAGCGCGCAGCGCTCTGCCAAGTAACCAATCAGGCGTTACATTTAATCTATGGCACGCGTGCCATTATTTGGCCAACGTCCCTCATTTGAATCACACAAACGCCTGTTGCTTGCTCCCATAGCGACGAAGTTTGTTGTTGTTTTTCCGAAATACCGAAGCAAGAATGCGCACTAAAACTTTAACAACACATGTGATAGATATAGTTTATACTCACGTTCTGTGCAGTAATGTCCTTTCCAACCGGAGTTACAGATGATTTCTCCGCGCTCTCCGCAGGTAAAGTGTCCAAAAGTGTCGTCGCGGGGACGGCAGAAGACAGAGCAGCCCTCGCCGTAGTAATGCTCATCACAAACGAATCTGTATGAGTACTTCAGCTCTGTCCTCCCACCGACCTGTAGATCTTGGGACCATTCCTCGCCCACTGTCAGGTGTCTCTGGGTGGTCACACGACTGATCAGACGTTCTGGGTTTTCTGTGAACGTTTTAAGTTTAGCGTTAGCTCATTTACGCACAACGATAAATTAAAGCGTAACTTCTGTTTAATGCATTTTGCGTTACCTGTCGACAGATCATCGTTGGAATCGGTGTGCAACGCTTCGATAATCAGCGAAAATGTTCCCTGAAACATAGAAAATTACGTGTTTAGATTAGACTAGAAACGCATTCCTCCACACTTCCCTGCTGATTAACATATAACGGAAGATGTGAATGGCTTGAGGTGTGATCGCACTGGGGATTCGAGCTTCATTTTTCCGATTTCACACTTACTTACTGCAGTAAAATGAAAGGTTTCGGAATTTCACACTGAGCTGACAATTATATTTCAACCCAGGGGATGTGACTTTTCCCACCCGCTAAAGCGTCTAAATACCCACATCCTGAGTCATTATAAAGCATTATGCTGTAATAAACCACATCAAAACGGACAAATGTAGGCTATCAAGATATACAGTAGCCTACAATGTAAAAAAAAAAAAAAAAACGCTCACTACTCACCGGCCATGTGAATCCAAAAGAGAACTGAATGGGATTGGTGAACGAGCTGTCAGGAAAGCTCTCGGGAACTTGGAAGGAGTTTGATCCGAGCACTGGGGTAACGGACCCACCGTAAGTGCACGGGGGATCTGGAGATACATTGGCTTGGTAATGTTTCAGGCAAATCCTAAAAAAGGTTTTGCATTCACACTGCTGAGCCTCTGGCGCGGATCCTTTGCAGCAGTTTGCGTTGCCTGTCACCCCTTTCTTGTTAAGAAACTCCTGCAACTTTAACTCGAAAACCCCAGAACAAAACCCCTGAAAAGACATGCAAATAGAATCAATTACTAAAAGTTGCAATCATAATGTGAGATCATTGCTCACATACAGTAAATTGACTTTAATTACCTGGCTTATCACGACACACAGCAAAGCCGCTATCATAAGTCGTCCCATGGTGGAGATGATCTGAACTGTTGTTACGCTTCCACGGGCCAGGCGATTGTATGAGACCGTGTCTCAATAAATCATTGAGGCTCGAAGTTCTCCACTCAGTGGGAGGCAGATGCTCTGTTACGTTCACTTTATCTGCTCATGCAAGCCCATTAAAGTCTCCCTTGAATAAAAAAATCAAGCAATTAAATCCCAAATACGAATATAAAGAGGAAACCCCGATGCGCAAAAAATGGGGACGATCAAATTCCCTCAGCTGGCGAATACTCCAAGTTGTCAAAAGTTTGCAGTCCACTTAGTTTGGGAAGCAGGAAAAAAAATGCAGAAAACCCAGGAACAGGATTCTTCTTATCTTATTTTCCGTTTATACAATTGGCGTGGAAATGATCCAAACTTTCCTCCCGTAAACTCTTGTTTCCATGTGAGAGACTGACTGGATTGTGCGTGTTTAGTGTCCCAGTCCTCCTGCGGCCGGTTATATACAGGCAAAGGACTGCTAGGGTAATGAGATGCAAATGAGCTACTCCCCAATCTGGCTCTGGTTGTCACAAAGGGACACTTTTCAATCCACACCATCCCCAATTCCCCCCAAGCCCCCCACCCCCCAAGAAAAGAAGAAAAAAATCGGCAAATGGTCACTGAGCTGTAAAATGTGCAACTCTTTGCCACTGTAGAGAGGAGAGAGAGAAGGTGTGTGTGTGGTGTGTGTGTGTGTGTGTGGGTGTGTGTGTGTGTGTGTGTGTGTGTGTGTGTGTGTGTGTGTGTGTGTGTGTGTGTGTGTGTGTGTGTGTGTGTGTGTGTGTGTGTGTGTGTGTGTGTGTGTGTGTGTGTGTGTGTGTGTGTGTGTGTGTGTGTGTGTGTGTGTGTGTAAAAAAATGACATACAGGAAAATAAGCAACCTTAAGAATCCTGTACATCCCACTCTGACCTAAAACCACAAATTACATCACACATTGCAGGAATGTGGCATTCCTGTTAATGGGACAAATAAGTAGGCCTATAGTGGAGTTTATGTCTGGCCTGTCCATTGCAATATGACTGAAAACTCTGTGGATCTGTGTATTGCCTTAGTCATTAAAACTTACAGGCTACATATTACATGTGGGCTAACTTTTTCTATTTATTTAGTTTGATTTGATTAGTTAAACGGTCATTGTAATGTTTATCACTGTAAAAAAAATATATATTTCCATGATTTATCACAACTTTTTATCTTGTCTAAACAACTTAGATAATTAATGTGGTTCGGATAACATAATACATAATATTTTGAGTTTCTATCTCAATGAACTAAAATAGGCCCTATTTAAGGCAACCAGGTTACTTACTTTTTAAAGTTAAACCACAAATAATTATTATAGGCTATTTGAGCTAGTAAATGTTTGTTATTGTAAAACATTATAATAACAACAGAATGTCAAACCATCAGTCTTTTCAATTTTTACTAAACTTTTTTTTTATCATAGTTAATCTTGTGATAATTTTCAAATTTTGTCAGATATATGGATATATCCAGTGACCTATTTGTTGCTTCCAACTAACCAATTTTAGCGTGGCATTTTACTTCCGTTCAGATGACAACATTTTTACAAGTCGAAGTAGGCGCCTTAGCTCCTCGCAATCAGGTCATGCAAGTTTATCCTTATAAACCTTCTTTGCTTTTTTTTTAACAACACAACTTTCATTTCAGTGGTTTGAGTTTTGGTGACTCTATAATGGTCGCGTTTCCATCTGGATTGTAAACGCTGAACTGGTGTGTGTCGTTCGCGTGGCTGTCATTAAGGCACTTTGTTATTGTGTGTGAAGGGAGAATAAGTTCTCTCTCTCTCTCTCTCTCTCTCTCTCTCTCTCTCTTCTCTCTCTCTCTCTCTCTCTCTCTTCCTCTTCTCTCTCTCTCTCTCTCTCTCTCTCTCTCTCTCTCTCTCTCTCTCTCTCTCTCTCTCTCTCTCTCTTCTGTGCTCTCAGCTGTATGGTAATTCACACAGCACCTGCTCCCCTCACAATGAGAATGAGCTCCCCTCTCTTCACGTCATCCCTCACAAAAGTACCTAGCAGCTTCTGTTGTTTTGGTGTTTTATCAATTATTTTGCGTTTAATTTGACGAGGAAGTTTCCAATGCGTTTTTTAATCGTTCATATTGTAAAATGAATCGCGCTCGCGCACATTTCGCTCTGTCTCGTGAGCATTTGTTTGTGTGTGTGTGTGTGTGTGTGTGTGTGTGTGTGTGTGTGTGTGTGTGTGTGTGTGTGGTGTGGAGAGAGAGAGAGAGAGAGAGAGAGAGAGAGAGAGAGAGAGAGAGAGAGAGAGAGAGAGAGAGAGAGAGAGAGAGAGAGAGAGAGAGAGAGGAGAGAGAGAGGTGGTCTTCATTAGTGCGTTAATTAAAAGCGCTCGCGGTTTTCAAATACAGAGGAATGCAACAATACGTGCATCGGTGACACAGTTACGCGTCGTAGGGAGCCAGATAAGCAGATCTTATAAATGATTAAAAGAATGCATTTAGAAAATAATTCAGTCCCACTAAGCATGCATTATTGTTTAATCGAACCCGTTTGCTGATGTTATCGCGCGACAGGTGTCATTGCACCACACTCCGGAGCGAGTTATTGAACCGCTGGCCGTAAATAAGAGCGGAACCGTGTCACCCAGCTATCATCACACTATTCTTTGCCCTGACGTTGCACACATTTCCCGATTAGCCCAGCAAAGCGTCACTGAAAAGCATGCTGAAACCTCTCAGATTTATGCCCACTTCGCTTATTCTTTTCAAGCATAATTTATGCCACGCGATTCTGTCCTGGTTAAATCAAGCAGAAAGCTCCTTTCTCGCATTCCTCCTCTTTTCTGAAGGTGGACTATGGGGAGACTGTTTAACTTAAGTGTTTCTATAGGGGGCTGTTGTACTTTAACTCCTGCCCACCAGTAGCTGCGACAAACAAAGCCGGGACTCGAGCTCTGACTCTTCATCTTTCTTTGCGCTTTAATTTTCATTGATTCTGAATACAAGGGGAGCCCTCGGGGACTCTCTCTGAAGACGCGGACAGCCCCCTCCCCAAGCCAACCATCTGCTACCAACCAAATGGCGTTTTTTCACATCACAACTGCATGTCTCCACTGCCTCTCTGGGCAGTGCGCGCGCACGCGGGCTTCCTCCAAATGAGACTGGAAGCATGTAAAGAAGCAGCACATGAATGCCGCTGATGGACCATATGGTTAAGGGAAGCTGCTGGAAGTGGCCGTGGGAACACACAGAGTAACGGCTTGTGGGAGAGTGTCTGCGAATCGGCGCAGATCCGTCAAAAATTAAGTAGAGCGCAAATGTTTGATTTGTTCTCTCTCTCTCTCTGAATGAGACGGCGCAGTCCTATATGAAAGTGTAGTGGCATCAATCATGTGAATACGTTTTAACCTTATTTTGTGTTCAAGGACAATACAATATAGTGATAGATCCCCCCATCGTGACGCAGCAAGGACTCGCGCTGATTAAAATAACAAAGGATGTGTCTCGTGCATGGCTCGGGTGGCGCGCTCATTATGAAAAAACAAGAAGAAACAATAAAACGCTCTGTGAATCAACTGCATCCGGTCTAGGAAGTTACTTTTTCGCTTTAATTACTTGAATCAAATTCTATTTTGAGAAAATGCTGTAGAGAGAGAGAGAGGAGAGAGAGAGAGAGAGAGAGAGAGAGAGAGAGAGAGAGAGAGAGAGAGAGAGAGAGAGAGAGAGAGAGAGAGAGAGAGAGAGAGAGAGAGAGAGAGAGAGAGAGAGAGGTGAATTCTTCAACAGGCTCGAGGACTGTCGCGTGCCGTCGTCCTTTAGGAACATCTGCCCCTTTCCCTGGGGTGGTTTTGTTTATGTGAGAAACTTTGGTTCAAAGAGGAAGAAAATCAATAGTTCACCCGAAATAGAAAAACTTGTGCTGCCAAATGTGACAACACATCTGTTGTTTCTATTATGCAGGTGATAGCTTGAATGAAGATCTGAGAGGAAAAAAATCTAAACATAAAAACATAGTTTTATATTATGAATATCATTCTAGTTAGGTTTTTCATATCAGTTTGTGAAACTTAGCCTATACAAGTAATTGACAATATTGGATAGGTCCGCTGCCCTAATTTAGTGCTAAGTTTTATATAATGGGGGAAGATGCCCCCCAAGAACAATGTGGATTTACTTTTCAATTGTAACATGGATATAAGTTTAGCATACATGTGCAGGGTGATTATGCAGTATCTAATGTGTTATTATCTGAAATAAATGTTTTTGTTAGCACAAAATGTGACACCCCCCCCCCCCCCCACACACACACACACCCCCCATAAATGACCTTTGACATAATTCTTATTAATATTTATAGATTTTTTTCAAAGTGTCAGTAATGTAAAATACTAAATAAACTTGTATTTAAAAACGTACTTTGCGTTTTTAACTATTATCAACTAATTTGTCAATGACAGACATCCCTGTAAAAAGAGACTCATCTGAAAGGTAAAATTATTCTATGACTTATATACAGGCATGTGAATAATTACTTATTTAATTGCACATATTTTCTTTGAAAATATGTCATAATAGTAGCCTAAAGCTATGAATGCAAATTTTCACTTTAATGAAAGTGAAGATGTCTTAAATGTACATCTATGGAAATACTGAATAATAACCCCAATAATTATTAAATGAAAAAATATTTAGTAACAACTTGCCACTTGGGGCCTTCTGTGACAATTCTCCACACATCTAAAAACATGAAGGTGTCCACAAAACCCATATTAGCAGATAGACACACACAAAAAATCTTATTCAACATAATACAGTCATAGATCACTAATTTCCAGAGACACAAAATTAGATCAATTGACCTCAGAACTCTTTCTGCTGTCTAAATCTCACAAAAAAATATATATATTCAGATGAAATGACAAATTTAAAAATAGCATAGCCATTCATCATAAGTGCTGAGATGAAAGTTTGTGTCATCTCATCTACCCTATTTTTATCCATATTATTAATATTTTATAGTGTCCATTCATTCATGAGCGGCATATTTTAGTATTTAAAATATGTATTTTGCAAAACATACAGGGGGAAAAATCTTACTAAATACGGGGAGATACTGGGTGTTTTTTCATACAATATTACGTATTTACACAATAAACAGAATAACATTTCTTTATTAACAAACACAGTTCTCACATTTAAATTAAACAACTTACTAATGTAGTAAGAAAGGGTAAATCTAAAAGAAGAGGTAGGCTATTTGTCAAAAATGTGTTACTGGTAAGAGTATTCAGCGATTTCTAATCGATGTTTAGCTTTTTATTTCGGATCATTAAAGGAATGTGCTGATTGGCTGCTGAGATCGGCGGAACAGGAAGTGAGCGCAACATTGTAAACAAACACTCCAGTCGCTTCATGTAGCAGCCGTTCGCCAGACAGCGTTGGTTCAACGCGAACTAACTAGTCAATTCTAGTCATATTATGCGTGACGCCTCAACGAATAGTGAGTCAGCTTTTGTTTCTTTAGCATTGGGTTAAATATCTGTGACATTAAGTGATAAATATACTAGTTGTCCATATCCTTACTGGCAACGACGCAGCATTAATGGTGAAATTCCCAGCATTCACACACAGGTGCTCACAGTAAAGGGTTTTTATTAATACAGTAAAAAAATACCTGATGTTTCTCAGGAGTCAAAATGATTATAATGAGTGAAGAAAAAAATAAGAAAGATTATAAACACCTTAAACTGTCCGCAGGGTATGTTTGCCTAGACATGGAGCATAAATGTGTTGTCAATATTGGAAAATGTAGCATTCCTTTAAATGAATGAACGGATTGAGACTACAGGATGGGTTAAAACTGATATTAGCATGGTCTGCTTAATCGTCTCTAGTCGATTCAGACTAAAAATCTTGTATTGATAAAATAAACATATCATTAAATGCATTATCTATTTTTATTTTGAAGTAACTTAATAATAGTAACTACTTAAAACGAGGGAACATATTTAAAAAATCCTCTAAATCTCATAAAAATGTTTTGGTTTGTTGTTGAAGTCATAGCAGGTGAAACATGGAAAGGACCCTCTGGATGAAGACATTTCATATATATTGAATAAATGAATAATGATGAATAAATAATTGAGTATGAATAATTAAATAATATTTGACCGTGTGAAGTACTGAATCTAGTAATGTTTCTTTAAAAATTTTAATCTATATACATTATTGATTGACTTAGCAGGTGCACTGAGATTTTAAATTGTCATAAGAGAGAAAATCTAACAAAAGGGTGCATTGAGGTTCATGTACGCATTTTTATGTTTCATTTTAGGCACATGAACTTGCTGATGACCTTTTTGCGCAGCTGAACATGGGTGTGAAGGGATTACAGTACTTTATGGAGACATGTTGCCCAGACACTTGTGCGCCAGTGGACCTGAAACAGATGGCATTGAATCATGCCAAAGCCCATCCGGACAGCGCCGCCACGCTAGTAGTGGATGGAATGGCCTGTTTAAGATACTGGTATCGCTGTCAAGCTTGGGTTCATGGTGGTCAGTGGCAAGAGTATATGCATATCCTTCAAGAATTTGTCGATGCATTCACGGCTGCGGGCATACGCTTAGTCTTTTTCTTCGACGGAACGGTCGAGGAGCAAAAGCGGGCAGAATGGGTGAAGAGGCGTCTGAGAGTCAACCAAGACATAGCGAGAATATTTCAGCACATTAAGACTCACGGTGAGCAGCCAAACAGCAGAGACCTTTTCTGCCTTCCCTCTGGACTCGCAACCTTCTCCAGATTTGCCCTCAAAAGCCTCGGTCAAGAGACAAGATGCTCGGTCCGAGAAGGAGATTATGAGATTTCCGACTATGCTTTGTCTCACGACTGCATGGGCATCCTTGGGCAAGATACAGACTTTGTTATCTACAACACAGCCCCATACTTGTCCATCAGTAAACTCAATTTAAACAATATGACAACAGTGCTGTTGTCCAGAGAGAGGTTATGCCACGTTTTGAAGCTGCATATGACTGACCTTCCTCTCTTGTCCTGTCTGTTGGGTAATGACGTAGTGCCAGAGCATCAAATGCAGCGTCTTCGCAACAGTGCTTTGGCGTCATATCGAACGAAACACACGCAAGTTCAGGGAGACAAGGTCTACGCTGTTGCAGAGTTCATTACTGCTCATCATCCCAGCAGGGACGAGACACTGATGTTAGTTGAAGCAGAGGAAGAAGCTTTAGAAAAGGGAATACGCATATATTTACTTCCAGGGCAAATGTCCCCTTGGTTAAAGTGCAGCCGTCCCTTTCCTGAGTCTGTGCGTTCGATGGACAAGTATGTACCCAGTGAAATATTACAGGTAAGAAGGAAAAATGCAGTGTTTGAGACCATATTGAAAATATGGGATTTAAAATCTAATTTAAACATGCAAATAAACTTGTTAATGTTTAGAAGTTTTTACTCTGATAATATGATTTGTATTCAAAAACTTTGAAGACTTTTGGACCCCCTTGTTTTGAACAAACACACCAGAGCCACCATAAGTAAAGTAACATGACTTTGTTTCTGTTCTTACTAAGCGTTTCAAGTGTTTTGCAGGCAGCGATAGAGAAGCACACGCGGGCAGAGTGTTTCCTGGTCTATAACGTGTTGTATGATGGAGTCGTTGACTGCAGTAACTCATTGGAGGATGAGGATGAGGTCGAGTTACCACCGCAGGCCGTCTTATATCTGCCTGTCCGAGAACGCATCTATGGCCTGTTACTGCCAGTCCAGCCAGGTGCGTTTCGTCCCTGTATTTACTTAGAATTGATGGAAAATGAAATGTTGTATGCAACTGTGAAGAGAAAGCCAACTAAATGAAGAAGAGCATTTTCAATAACATCATCCCATGATTTGTACTATGTGCTGAAGCCGAATACTATGTTCGTAAAGGAAATGATGGTTTCTACGGAGCCCCTAAAGGGACATGGTGATGGAAAAAAATATGAGATGGGAGGATCAAATATATTTCAATGCTTTTGGGTTCTCTCGCAATAATATAGTTGGGTAATTATAATTTGCAGCATCATGGCCGCAATCATTATGCTATTGAATTTGCATACTTTTTGTATAGAGAGCTGCGTTACTGACCACACATTTAACAAGTGTCCTTGTTCTGCCCCTTTTATCGAGGATGCATCAGGGGAGGTGAATTTATGTGAACTTGAGATCTCGCACCAACCAGCTAGCATCACTGGCCCAGGAGAAAACCCAAATAATAATAAAAAGTCACAAAATGTAGCTATAAAGGAGTTTTTTTCAGGTGAGAATATAGTTTCTCAAATCTGTGGCCTAATTGAAAATTTGATCTGATGTTGTGAGATCCAGGCACTCAGCATATAATCAGATCATATATTCACATATTGCCTGAACCACATTATTATGTTTCATATATTTAAAATGAAAACCAAAAGAGGGAGTGTGTTGTTTTATATCATACTTCGTTAAGTTATGCTGTTCCATCCTCCTGTCCTCAGAGTTTGTACTCCTGAGTCAAACTTGCCAAGTCCGAACTACCAAAAGCGCAACTTTGTGTAGGCTATGTGGTATTGAGAAACGCTTCATTTCTTCAGTGTAAACAAAGCGTCCTGTAAAAAATAATTACAAATGGCACCCACCAGTGTTTGATGTTATCTAAAACTATTACAATTATTTTAACCTATTATTTAAAACTATTAAAATTGTTTTGTTAATTGAAATAAAGCTGAAATATCTAAATATTAGAATGAAAATTAGAAATGTTGCCTGGCAACTAACGGAAATAAAATAAGTTGAAGTACTAAAATTACTAAATCTAATACTTAAATCTAATTTTGAAGAAATCTAGACTGTTGGACTGAATTTTTTTATGTAGCGATCTTAGAATAAAAATGATATTTTTAATTTAAATAATATTTGATTTTTCTTTCTTAACATCTAGATGTTTTGTTAAAGTATATAAATATAGGTTGTACACTTACTCTGTTGTTTACAGAAAATAAATCTCCATTTCTCTATAAGATTCTGGGAATTGTCTCATGTCTGTCCAATATTTGTGGTGTGGGCAAATATGTGGTGAATGTGCTGTTGAAAAGAAGGGCCAGACCAAAGGGGACAAAACATATCAGATTTCAAACTGTGAGGACTACACTGTAATTTTGGAAAGGCTCTGTCAGTCATATTATTTCATAACATACAAGCTGATTTTAAAGGACTTTAAGATGCTTTCAAGATGTTTTTTTCTTACATTATTTTTGCTCTCAATTTACGTTAACTTTTCTCTCTCTTTTATAGATTGTTACGGTCACACTGTGACAGTCAAGGAATGGTTCGTCTTCCCAGGAAATCCACTTCAGGAGCCTACCAGAGTCACTCCAAAACCCCTCAACTATATAAGTACATAATTCAGTAGTTATGTTTCACATATACACTTGACGTAATGAAGTACCTCACATAGGCCCGGTTTCTCACAGAAAGGGCTTTAAGCCAGGATTCAGCCTTAAGCTGACATTAGGACATTTAAGTACTAGTTTTTATAAAAAAAACACGTGAAAGAAATAAAAATTAGAAAAACACATTACTGATGTGTATCTTAAGACAAAGCAATGGAACTGTTTCAGATTTAAGCCCGATTTTGGCACAATCTATTTGATTTAGGGTGTTGTGGGGATTCGCAAACGACAACGGACGCAAGATTCGATCATTTTATCTTGTGTAGCGAGCAATTTTGTGGGAGTGAGTAAGTTTGTGAGCGAGAGTGTGTGTGAGTGAGTGAGTGAGTGAGCGAGCGAGCGAGCGAGTGAGCGAGCGAGCGAGGGAGCGAGAAGTTTGTGGGAGTGAGTAAGTTTGTGAGCGAGAGTGTGAGTGAGTGAGTGAGTGTGAGTGAGTGAGTGAGTGAGTTGAGTGAGTGAGTGAGTCAGTGAGTCAGTGAGTCAGTGAGTGAGTGAGTGAGTGAGGTCAGTCAGTGAGTGGGGTGAGTGAGTGAGTGAGTGAGTGAGTGAGTCAGTGAGTCAGTGAGTGAGTCAGTCAGTGAGTGAGTGAGTGAGTGAGTGAGTGAGTCAGTGAGTCAGTAGTGAGTCAGTGAGTCAGTGAGTGAGTGAGTGAGTGAGTCAGTCAGTGAGTGGGTGAGTGAGTGAGTGAGTGAGTGAGTCAGTGAGTCAGTGAGTGAGTCAGTAGTGAGTGAGTGAGTGAGTGAGTGAGTCTGATGAGTGGAGTAGTGAGTGAGTGAGTCAGTGAGTGAGTCAGTGAGTGAGTCAGTGAGTGAGTCAGTGAGTGAGGTCAGTGATGTGAGTCAGTGAGTGAGTCAGTGAGTGAGTCAGTGAGTGAGTCAGTGAGTGAGTCAGTGAGTGAGTCAGTGAGTCAGTGAGTCAGTGAGTCAGTGAGTCAGTGAGTCAGTGAGTGAGTCAGTCAGTCAGTGAGTGAGTGAGTCAGTGAGTGAGTGAGTCAGTGAGTGAGTGAGTCAGTGAGTGAGTGAGTGATGTGAGTGAGTGGTGAGTGAGTGAGTGAGTCAGTGAGTGAGTGAGTGAGTGAGTGAGTGTGAGTGAGTGAGTGAGTGAGTGAGTGAGTGAGTCAGTGAGTGAGTCAGTGAGTGAGTCAGTGAGTCATGAGTAGGAGTGAGTGAGTGAGTGAGTCAGTGAGTGAGTCAGTGAGTGAGTCAGTCAGTCAGTCAGTGAGTCAGTCAGTGAGTCAGTGAGTCAGTCAGTCAGTCAGTCAGTCAGTCAGTCGTCAGTGAGTGAGCGAGCGAGCGAGCGAATGAGGGAGTGAGCAAGTTTGTGGGAGTAAGTTGAGTGAGTATGTTTGTGGGAGTAAGTAAGTTTGTGAGCGAGAGTGTGAGCGAGAGTGATTGAGTGAGTGAGTGAGTGAGTCAGTGAGTCAGTGAGTCAGTGAGTCAGTGAGTGAGTGAGTGAGTGAGTAGTGAGTCAGTGAGTCAGTGAGTAGTGAGTGAGTGAGTGAGTCAGTGAGTCAGTGAGTCAGTGAGTGAGTGAGTGAGTGAGTGAGTGAGTGAGTGAGCGATGCGAGTGAGTGAGTGAGCGAGTGAGCGAGTGTGTGAGACGGCACGTGACGGTCGGAAGAGCGAGCGAGTGAGTGAGCGAGTGAGCGAGTGTGTGAGACGGCACGTGACTGGTCGGAAAGCAACGTGTAGTCTGACATGTTTCTTGTCCACGACACTACAAAGCCCCTTTCACACAGAGATTCCGGAAAATACACGGATAATGTGACCCGGCATTTGTCCCGGGATTGTTTGATTTCGGTTCATTCACACTGCCAGTGATTTGCCGGGATCTGTGAGTGCGTTCACACACAACCCGTTAATGTCCCGGAAAGCCGCGTGACGTCAGGATGAGAGGTGTAAAGTACGCGTCAAAAACATGTGCACGCGCGCACCTTTCCACAGAGCTGGCGAACGATCGCAGCTTCGGCGCGGATTGTGAGGAGCTCCTGTATCTGCTTCTTTCCAGTTTGCAGACATTTTTTCGTTCTTTCTTTGTAGATGACGAACACAAACTTTCTTCTAAGAGCAACAGAGTCGCACGATGGCACATGCGTCATCACTATTACACACCCCTTACGGCATTAGTTCTGGCTTTTTTTCACACAGCGCGCGTTCCGGGTCTGAACACGTCAATGTTACTAGGTCCTCAACCCGGGATCGATCCCGGCATCAATCCCGGGTCGTGTTTGCGTTCACACAGAAGGCGTTCTGGCAATTTGCCGGCAATTTGCCGGGTCCAAAGTGCTGTGTGAAAGGGGCTCAAGATTTTAGGAGTCAAAATCGCATAATCGGACACAGTGACTATCGTAACAGACAAAAAAAATCGTGTTATCTGAACCAGGCATAAGACAACTCAAACATGCATTTTAGTCTGGGACTAGCTTAAGCCTTCTCTGTGAAACCGTGGGATAGAGTACCTCAAAGATCCTTGTCTCGCATGCTAAGCATCACACACTACCTCGTCTGATGCTGCTAAGTAATCCTGTGATAATCTCAAGAGATCTATGTTCTTAGTGTACTTGATTCTCTTTGTTTGCCTGTTTGTGTTTGTATCAGTGATTACACGACACAGCAAAATGTGATAAAAACAAAAAGACCGTCTAGTTTTATAGGTGTATTTCGCACACTGCAAATTTTCATCACTTCATCACAGGGCTCCCAACCTGGGAATATTAGGGAATTTCTAAGCCTGCAGAAGACAGATACTGTGTCCGAATATGCCTACTTCCCTACTATATAGTCTGCGAAAAACAGTATGTGAGCTGAGTAGTGTCCGAACAGGAGAAAAGTACAAGGAAGACCTACTACTTCCAGCGAGATTCTGAAGTGTGCTTACGATGGACACTTTACTGTCCCTGACGGGCCACTAGAGAGGAGTTGTGAATGGAAGTGAAGCTGCAAATTGGACGCCGTAGGTCACATGACAATGACAACATGGCAAATGTAGTCATTGTCATGTTGTCATTGTCATGTTGTCATTGTCATGCGTCCAAATTTAGTTCATAATACACACATAGAACATACCTTTTAAACGGTTGTGAAGTAATTTACTCTCATACACTCCAACCCCCACAAGTTAAATTTGTGGTCAATTTGTGATCAACAGAAGGGCCCCTGATCTGATGGCCCTGTGGTTTAGGACAGACCCAGAGGTGAAAACAATCCAAGCATCAACACTCCTGGATGTCTTTGACCTGTATGAGTTTACTGAAGAGCTGAAGCAGTTTGGCAGCCCTATGATTGCTGTGATTTGTCTTGTAACCTACATTGCCATTCAGGTGTGTTTAACTTTTCATCGTTGATGCCACGGGCCACTGAGGTTTTCACTTGAATGTAAACAAATGGCTTTGTTTGGGTCCATTCGCACCACGTACGCTCTGTTAGCCTTTATTTATTAATGATGTGAACTCATTGCATGTCAAAAGAGTGTCGCTTCAACACTGTTTATTGTGTGTAGCCCTTATCAGACAACTGCAATACCCTTGCATTGTGTATAGATGTGTGTGTGGTGACGCTTGATGCTTGTTGTGTATACTTGAATTAAAAACACTGTTTGCTCTTGGATCTAGACGAGACAGCTTTCTCTGGAAGACGTAGATGCATATCTAAGCCAAGCTGTTTGTGTCAGATTCAAATCCTTCACAGAAATGCAACAGCTCAGGGTGAGTCATTTGAGCCGCCTCTGCTTTTCGAAAAAACATTGTTTTTACACTCACATGCTCACCCATTATAACTGGGCTTGGTTTGGAGTCTTTTACAAAAAAAACTGTGGTCATGCTTGTTATTTTGTTACATAGAAAGAAAAAAAAAGACTGGCCGGTTTCACATTTGGTGCTCCCATAAGCGAGGCAGTAAAGATGCAGTCACAGGTTTCAGCAATTTTTCTGTGTCGAAAACCAGTCATGTTAATATAAATCACAATTATCCGTAATTTTGTGTGATGGCGAAGGATTTTCCTTAGATTTCGCAACATGATTCGCAACTTTGACCAACAAAAAGCTGCTTAGTTTGAAAGTGATTTCTATAGCCCTGTTTACACCTGGTATTCAATGCATTTTAGTCGATTGGATCACGAGTAGACGAGGGAGACACATACTGGTTTACTCTGGTGTTTTAATCCTCTTTTGTCCACTTTAACCACTTCTCTCCTGATACCCACTTGAGATCCAATCGACAGAAATGCTTCTTAATATCGGGTAAACAGGGCCTATGTGAACTGCGCTTCATTCATCACTACACTATGTACAATAGACAACTTGTTTGTCTGTGAAATTTAGCTACTGTTGACCACACATTTACATCATGTGAAGTGCTAACAATAAACCTTAGTCAGGGTAGCTGTGAGGGAGTACTTTCATTGTACTGTTTCCATCTCTCAAAAAACAAAAAAAAAAACACTTCCAGTAAGCAAAACTCCATAAAGCAGTTTTGAAAATTATATGATCTAGGATCTTAATACACAGTGCATTGTAAAGGCCATTGTATCCCTCACAGCCTCGCTTTATTCAGCATTAAATTCAATATGGCGTCTAACCTGATTAAGGCCCTATACCAAGTTTCAAACAATGTCCAAAACGGTGCAGGCTACAACAGGAAGGGATTTTTGAAAGAAAAATAGATGTTTTTAAATAATTATCAGCCTCAGCAGAATGCAGTTAAGTGCTTTTCGTTTCTTGAAAACTGCGAGAGATATGACTGTCCAAGTAGGATTGGGATCATTCCACCAGGGGAATTCCAGCGGGATAATTTACCTGAAAATAAAAAATATGCATTATTTATTTGTTTCCTATTAATTAAATTAGCATTGGACGTCATACAGGTTCGAACCGCATGAGGGTGAGTAAATGATGACAGAATTTATTTATTTTTTTGGGGTGAACTCTTGGAATATTAAGCCATGGTTTTATGTGAACTTTCAAGTAGGGATGCACTGAAATTTCGGCTGCGGAAAATTATTGGCCGAAAATGGCATTTTCAGTTTCTGGCTGGAAGAAAATAAACAGCCGAATATATACACACAAAATTATGTCAAAATACCCATCTCTTCTTGTAAACACAATCAGTTATGTCTTAAAGGGTTAGTTCACCCAAAAATGAAAATTAAGTCATTAATTACTCACCCCCATGCTGTACCAACCCCGTAAGACCTTCGTTCATTTTCGGAACACAAATGAAGATAATTTTGATTAAATCTGAGAGGTGGATCACTCCTCCATAGGCTGCCTAAGGGAACGAAACTTGACGGCCCAGAAAGTCATTAAAGAAAATGTTTAAATATTGAATGTGCCTACAGTGGCTCCACTATAAGTTTATCAAGCGACGAGAATACTTTTTGTGCGGAAAAAAACAAAAATAACGACTTTATTCAACCATCTCTTCTCTTCCATGTCATTCTCCTAAGCTGTTGACGTAGTGTAACTGCGCAGCGCGTCTGTGTTATACGTCACACGTAGGCTCACTATTGGCCGACGCTGGTCATGTGTGTGATGCGTGTGAAATCTACGTGAAATCTCCAGGCCCAAAGAGAATACTTGAATAGAGTCGCTGTTTTTATTTGTTTTTTTGCGCTCAAAAAGTATTCTCGTAGCTTGATAAACTTAAGATTGAGCCACTGTAGTCAGTTGGACTCTTTTAACGATTTCTATAATAACTTTTCCGGGCCGTCAAGTTTCATTCCCTGGCAGCCTAGATGTAGCATTGATGTACCTCTCAGATTTAATCAAAAATATCTTAATTTGTGTTCCGAAGATGAACGAAGGTCTTACGGGGTTGGTACAGCATGGGGGTGAGTAATTAATGACTTAATTTTCATTTTTGGGTGAACTAACCCTTTAAGTAATGGTAAAGAGTTGAGAAAGAAATCGGATGTGTATCATTATATTGGATCCATGCATTCGTTCCTAAAGTGACAGCAACCTATAAATACCTGCTGCTAAGTCATTAATCAAACAACAAAACGCAGCTTTAACAAATAATAATCTATATTTAATTTGAACAGTAAAAACTAGTTCAATTTTACATTTGGGCCTAATTATTAAATCTCTGTACCTGAATGCTCTACAGTCATTACTCTACTTTATTAGTAACTTTGTTATACTGTATTTATCTATGCTTGTAATTAGTACAAATGTACAAATATACAAGCTATTTTTAAATAGGAAAAAAATCATTTTTAAAAAGCATTTTCGATTTCGGTTTTTGGTCAAGAGAATCCAGAATTTTCGGGTTTCGACCCAGAATTTTCTTTCCAGTGCATCCCTACTTTTAAGTGTTGTTGATCACATCAGTTATGACTTAAATGTGCTACAGTAGATGACAAACTACGTGCCTTCATGTCAAAATGGCACAGCAACATGAAGTTGCAACAAATCATGGCTTTTCTTAAAGGATGTATCAAATTCTTTTGCTATTTGGAAAAATGGGGAAAGAGACTGGAGGGATAATTTCTGGTTGCTTTGCGACATTCCTCCCAAAAACGACTCTAATTGTGGTCTGAACCTGAGAGTGATGCTCTGGTGACGGGCTCCGCGTCGTCCCCGCCGGCGACCACAGGGCTATTTCAGCTCCCACCCTAATTTAAGCCTCCTATCTGTGCTATTTCAGACACGGCCAAGGGCGGCCTGTGGTTTTGCAGTGCTTGGATGGAGAGCCCTCCCCACAGCACAGATAATGGATGATAGAGGGCCAAATTAGAGCCTCTTGGGAGATATCCAAGAAGCCACCTCCTAATTTACGGATGTGTCTACGGCTGTCCTTTTTGCGTCTGGTGTGAATCCCTCCAGTCTGTTGTATTCAGATGCTGATGCATATCTCACCCTTGACTCATAACGTCAAGCTGTTGACAATACAAATGAACTGTTAAGTTAAATACAAATCTGTATTGTTTATGTTTAATTTGTTCGTGTGTTTAATTATGTTTGCTGATGTGGTTCCAAAGCAAAGAATTTCAATCACCCCGTTAGACAATGACTGGCTCTGTATCTTTTATGCCCCGTAATGGTTGTTTATTGTGAACTTGGCTGCGGTATTTATTTGTATATGGTCCCGCGTGTTTACGTTTTGGCTCAAGTGAAGTGATATGGCTCGGTTTATGTTGCCCACAATATGTTGGTGATGAATGATACATTGAGGGATTGTGTGTTTAGAAGGCGTGCACGGCAACAGGTGTTGGATTGCTGGCTGACCCAGAGATGCGTGCGTGTGTGTGTGTGTGTTCAAGGCACAGTGGCGACAGCCTGCCGCTGGCCAGATGAAAGTGTGTAAAGCTCTTCTGCCATGGGGTGGTGGGAGCACCTGTTACATGCGCCATTGTTGTCTCTCCTTGGGAGTTACACTGTCACATCTGCCTGAAATGTGAAAAGGACTGGGGGAGGAGGGGGGGGGGGGGGGGGGTGTATTAGGAGGCAGAAGAGCCAGACAGATGGCAAGAGAGTCTCCAGGGGCATCCTGATTACCCCCGTCTAATCAGTTTCCCCCTGTGTTGCTTTGTCGTAGTAAGGGAATGTAAATGCAAGCTAAGGATGCCACTACATTGCATCTGTTATTGGTGAGAATCATAAGGAATTTAGCAAAAATATTCTGATTCACTTGATTCAGGTTCAAACATTCGAGTACTTTTGAGAAACAATATAGTTAAAAACAAATCAATACTTTTATTCAGCAAGGATGCATTAAATTTACTTTAAAAAAAAAAAAGATTTCTAATTTAAATAAATGCCATTGTTTCGAACTTTCTGTTCATCAAAGAATCCTGAAAAAAAAAATCTGTTTTGACAAAAATATTAAGCGGCACAACTGTTTTCATTGTTTCGTTGATGATATTGAGAAATGTTTCTTGAGTAGCAAATCAGCATATTAGAATGATTTCTGAAGGATCATGTGACACTGAAGACTGGACTAATGATATTCAAATAAAAACATTATTTTAAATTTATAATACTAATTCACAATATTGATCAAATATATTCAACCCTTTGGTGAGCATAGGAGACATACAAAAAATCTTACCAACCCCCAAATTTTAACCGGTAGTGCTATATATGTAATTTGTTGTCATTTATTACAACAGTAATTGTCATTGATTCATACTGACAATGCATGAATTCAAGACTTTTTGATCAGTTAAACTGGTTTAAGAACCAGTTCAGAAACACTTGAGGCAAATCATTTACATGGGGCGTTCAGTTCCTTTAACTTTTCCACACAACAAACATAGTAGTAGTTGAACTCATGAACAAATGACTTTAAAAGAGTCAAAAAGATGCACAAAGTTTCGAGCAGTTCAGAAACATTAAATTCCTTATGATTCAAAAAACAACTAAAGCAAATCTTTTGCATTGTGCTTGTGGTGATCTGAATTTGGTGTATTGGTGGATGAATGCAGTCATTCAAAAACCATTAACAGACCCAAATCATTCACCTCCAACATTTTTCTCTCTCTTTTTGTTTTAAACAGAGCCAGTTCTTGACTCTTTAACCGAACAACCCTGGTTATACAGCCCACCATGTTTATTTAGTAAATCCAAAATTGAAAGTTCATTCAAATATCACACAAGATTCAGACAAGCTTTGTCTTGTCATGCATTCATGTTTACAGTAGTAACATTGAGCAGATGTGCATTAAGGTATGGCACAGGTGCGGAGCCTGACACAAGGCTGTAGTTTGCCATTAATGTTGATCTGCGTGTCCTCAGGGGGTCCAGCGGTCCTTCGGGCATCTGGAGCGGCTCTCATTGTTCACTGCTGAAATGCTTGCAGAGCAGCTGCTGTTCTGGTTTGTTGTCCCTCTCTATACCTTTACAGCAGCAGGGTGGCATCAGCTTTGTCCCGGGGCCTATTGACTTCCACGCTGAGCAATTAGTGGCTTTAAAGGTGCTAAGACTTTTACGTGTCTTTTTAAGCGGTTTAATCAAAGGCGGTCTACTTCATCCCACTCTCTGAACCTTATGCATAACAGTGAATGTGATTAAATGCTCTCGTTTTACTGAAGAGGCATGGTTTCAAAGAGGAAGTCAGGCCAGAGTAAACAGCGTAATATTTCAAACGACGGCTTGGCTCTCAATCTGTGCGCCTGGAAGGCTCGGGCAGTGGGTTGCTGCTGTCACTTCGGCTTTATCTCCAGGCTCCCCTTTGTTTGCTTTAGTCTAAGCTGTGTTTGAGAGCGGAGCAGGTGGCAAGCCAATTTCACATTTTCATTTGACGAAAGCTAATCAGCCCCTCTCTTATCTCCTGTGGGTGGGGGACCAGGTGACCAGCGGACAGTCTGGTGGTGGTTGGGGGGGCTTTGTAAACATCCCCTTATCCACACGGCCACTTCAGGTGAGCTCTACGGGTCAACCCTGCCTCCCTCCAGTTGAAACACACAATAGGTTATAACAGCATGATGAATTTGAAACCAAGTTACTGTAAAAGTGTACTGTAAAACTGTCATTTAAAGGAACAGTTCAACTAAAAATAAACATTCTGTAATCTTTAACTTGCATTGTTTCCAACCTGTATGACTTTCATTTGTCAAACACAAAAGGAGAAGTTTAGCATAATGTTCCAGATGCTCTTTTCCACATAACCTCAGTGATGGCTAGGAATGCACAGTTTTGGTAGGGAATCTAATTGCAATTTTAAAAAAAAGGAAGGTTGGCTGTGCTTGTATGTAGGGCTGTACATTTTGGCTAAAATGTTGTGATTAGATATCAGTATGACTATAAAATAATAATAATAATAACAATGATCAATAATAGTAAAAAAATAATAATAATTATTATTACTAAATTCAAATATAATTTAATTGTAATTATTGTAATATTTCACTGTAAAATAAGTATTTAATAAAAATAATATAATTTTATTTTAATACTAAAATTTCTGTCTGTCTTAAAAACGTTAAAACATCAAACTTTTATTTTGACAGAAAACCGCGAGGAGCCCTTTAAGCTTCACTTTTGTTAATAATCGCTTCTCATTGCAAGTATGGGAAGATGGTTCGCGCATGTTGCTTTCCCAAAAACATGTTATACGAGTTTGTGTTCTCCAAAAAGCGGTGGATCATTAGCTGTTTATGATCCGGGGCTTTACTCCGGAACACGCAGCACATGAATTTATTTAATTTAATTTAATTGTAGCCTTTTCAATTTAAGTCATATCACTATTCCAGTTTTATTTTGATTAATCCTGCAATAGTGTAGTGATGCTTGAAGCACAGCTCACTCAGAAGTCACTTTCAAACCAAACTGTGCTCCGTTTCGAACTAAACTTCCAGTGTGAAAGCACCCTTAGGCTGTGTTTACACCACAACGATATGCTAAAAACTGAAACGTTTTTTCTTTGTACAGATGACAATGTTATCAAAACGATCCCCGTTCACACGAATCTGTGAAAATGACAAGCACGGCGCCTGTGCACATATGCATTATTTTACTACGGTGCACTTGCGCCGAAATGCTCATGCCTATGGACAAATTACATAATCTATCATTTTGTTTTGCGAATTTCATTCAAAGGATGTTAATCTTGATAAAACTGTATTATTACTATTTCTTCTGGGTAAATGTCATATTTACAAACCCAGAAACATTCACTGTAATTCGATTTTTACAATGTTCTCCTCT
The DNA here is from genome assembly GCA_036326025.1 of Chrosomus eos. Taxonomy (NCBI): domain Eukaryota; kingdom Metazoa; phylum Chordata; class Actinopteri; order Cypriniformes; family Leuciscidae; genus Chrosomus; species Chrosomus eos. The sequence continues at coordinate 32,805,393 of CM070833.1, forward strand.
GATAGAGTGAATTCATTCATTCATATAAAGTCAATTTTTAATTCCTTTAAGAAAATGTCAAAACCTTTGAACACAAAAGGCTTCGAAAACATATATCATCCTTGAGTCTGTTGTAAGAAACCTTTTCATTTTTCATTATGACAAAATGTTCTATTGTGTTGATTTGTGCAATTCTTATAACCACTCGTAAAGACGTCCGTATGCCCCCCTTATTTCTTACAGTTAACATCTGTATCCTTTCATTTGCAAAAAAGCTGCTAGACTAAACATGTAATACGCATGTGTATGACGTCACGTTTTTACAGATTTGCATTTTTGTAGTTTACACGGAGATGATAAAGGTGTCGGTTTTAAAAACGTGCACTTTGAAACCCGCTTTCTAAAGTTTGCGTTTTGCATAAAAAGTTAGTTGAAAACGGTGTTGTGTAAACAGCCCCTTAGTCAACACCATAGCCTGTTAAAAAGATGGACGACGTGTCTCCACTTCCTTCCACTGTAGAATAATGAAGCCTAAATTTGGTAAGGAATTGAACTATGTCATCTTGCTCCGATTACGTCAATCGGATCATCCGCCCATACTCAATCGCAAGCACAGCTGTCAATCATGATGCTACACCCCATTTTTATAGCATCAAATAACTGACTAATCAGCATTGATAAGAACTACCTAAATTGACAGAAACGATCAAAATGATTTGTAATTGGATTTTGTAGTTTAGCTTACGTCCCATGGGATTACACAAAGAGGCGGGGTTTATGACCTGTACTGCAGCCAGCCACCATGAGGCGATCAAAATGTTTTGGCTTCACTTTTCAGGACGTGTTCGGCACACTTGATCAACACAGCAAATGTGCGTGACCAACTTGGAAATATGTTGGAAAATATTCTTCCCTCACCAAAACACTCACGCAGCAGATTCCTATTGAAATGACTGGGTTTTGTTTGCATAATTTCGCAGAGCACCAGTAAATGTGACCGCTCCTTTGCAAACTATTGTGTTTTTGTACTTTATTTCTTATACCGTGCTATAATCCCTCCCCCATGCAGACTTCTGTTGTAGACCCTAGGGCCGTCCAGCTCGGCTCTCTCTTTGTGCGCGGTCTGACCTACCTCATCGCAGCCAACAGTGCATGTGGTTTCCCTTTCCCAACGGGTGAGCTCATGCCGTGGAAGACCTTTGACGGCCTGCTCTTCCATTCAAAGTATCTGCAAGCCCACTCAGGCGGTCCGAAAGAGGAGCTTCTCGAAGGCAATGTAAGTACAGGAAAATGCCATTGGCCCTGTTTACACTTGGTATTAACATCCGGCTTGGATGATCCTATCACAAGTGGTCAGTTGAGACAGATACTTACATTTCAATTTCACCACAAACATGACATTTCAAAGCCACACAGAATCCTTGTTTTAGCAAAATGGTTGAATGACAGGTGAGTGGGCGGCCTTTCACTGCCGGCTTGGATGCATCTGAACGGATTGGTATTTCCACTTCAAATGCAGTGTGGTCGCATCTTCAAATGTGGTTTGATTAATCAAATCACAAAATGTTTTTAGCCCTGACAACTTATATCAAATGTAAACAGGACCTAGCATGATCCTTTTTTATTTTATTTATTTATTTATTTTATGTTGTCATGACGGAATATGCAGCTCTACCGAGGCCTATTAACATGCTGAAAATCAGGGCAAATGAAAATCAGGTCATTGTATGGCCCACACATATTTTGTTTACTGAATTTTGTTCAACTATTGTTTACATGTCTTTGGTTTACTGCAAAACAGTTACAGAATCTCTTTTGTTTTTGATTTCTGTAATGTTTTTTCCGGAGCCAAGGGACCAAAACGTCCAAATCATTTTTTAACCCACACATGTAAACATGGGTTTGTAATTATAAATGCTGTCAGGAACTAACTCAGAATGTGCATGGTCACCTTATGGAGGTCTCCGCACAAACAGATCTCAATCAGTCGTGAACCAGTATATCATGTGCACTCATGTAGGCTCTTGTTTGGACAGTATGGATCACTAAACATTGGGACACTGATGGTGACATGACAACAGGTTCATTGTCACGTTCATTTATATTTTTCTGGTCTGATTCTTTTATACCTGCAACATTTAAACCGTAATTTAAGTCTAAATATATTATGTTAATTACCTGCCTATCAATGTATATTTATGCTAAAATGTAATTCAATTTAATTAAACTTAGGTTTCTTTTATTTTGATTTGTATTGAGTTGGCTTGCACGATTTGTTTCGCGCTTTAGATCTTCCGTTAAGGAAACTGCTCCCTGGTTTTCACAGTGCATTTTGGGACTTTTTAGGTAGCAAATGTTTCAGTGCATTGGAAAGATTTTGCAATTGAGACAGCCCGTAAAATGGCTGACTCCCTGATGAGTGTCCTGAGCTAGGGAGCTGATTGAGACACACACTTTGACAGTACTGTAACACCTTGAATGTCTAAAAAAAATATATATATATATATAAAACCAAGTGACATTTGTAAACACATATTGCAGGATCTTTTCTCAGAACTAACTTTTCTTTTTTAAATCTTTTTTTTTAAATGAATGCCATTAGGTATGACACTCATACATTGTTCAAAATATGAGTGTTCAAATATATATGGATTTGATCGATTATAGGTACACATTTTGGATTGAGATTTTTATTGTGTAATGCATTAAAGGTGCAGTAAGCGATTTCTGAGAAACGCTGTTGAAAGTTAAAATCAGAACCTAATCAAATCAAATGCTAGACGTCTGTTTTCTGAAAAAAAAATATTATATTTGTACATAGTCCTGGCTGATTTAAAGGGCACCTATTATGCAAAACTCACTTTTACATGCTGTTTGAACATAAATGTGTGTTGGCAGTGTGTGAGCAAAACCACCCTAGAATGATAAAAATCCACCCAGTGGTTTTTTTACAATCTCAATAAATCATAAGCACTGTCTCAGAACAAGCTGATCTCAGATACTGCGCTTTGTGACGTAGAACATGGGAAAGCCCCACCTACGTGGTTTGATTGACACTGGTTTTGGCATTGACCCCGCCCTCGGTGATCTGTACACATCCTCCATTGTTTCAACGACAGCCGCATAAGCGTTCTGTTGTGGGATGTAATAATAATGTACATTTAGTTTTCACTTACTTCCGACATCAGAGCCACTGAAAACGCAGTGGATGGATTTTATTTACGAAGGAAAGGCGCCACTTAAAATTCCAAAATACGTTTAGCTATGTTTGCGCAAATCATTTTCTGACTGACTGTTTTGTGAACGGGGGTCAATTCAAGGCAGGTCTTGCTTCAATGTAATCCTCAAATGTGGATTGTTGCCTACTGTTCGCAAACCAAGTCACCTCCAGAAGAAGTGTATTTCATGATTTTTGAGCAAACAGTTATTTCAGTCGATGTCAGCCAATTCAAAAACAAATGCGTCTAAAGTTGTTGTCGCCGTATGATGTCTGTGTAACTGTTATATAATTTAAACCTGGTTTGTATAGTGTCTAACCACACATAAATATATATATTTTAAAGATATTGTATTAAAAACTGTGTATGTTCTGTAGCCATCTTCTCACATTTGCCACATAAGCACTTGCTGTACGTGACGTTAATGTAAACATGACGCAACAGGTCCCTCGAAATGTAATTTCGTACGTAGCAAACGTTATCACAGTATTTGTGTTTGTAGTTTCAAAAAAATGTGCCAACGTTATCACAGTTTGTGTGTGTCTGTGTGTGTGTTGTTCATCCATACTTGCAAAGGGGACGCGATTACAACTCTATACGTACATAAATGTATCAAATAACCATTCCGAGACGTCCTGGTCCATTCTCATTTGTGTTTATTCTGCTGGAGTCTCTTAATCATCTGGGTCTGATTCAAACATGCACGGCTGAATGTCATAAAAACAGCGGGTCTTTCACTCTCAGCTTCTGCTTTTACCGACTGCCATAGGTATCAAGTTACGCCCTCATCCAAAGGCAGGGCGGGGATATGCAGCTCTTTTACATTTAAAGTGATATACACCAAAACAGCTCTTTTTAAAACAGGCCCCAAAAATGACATATTAAAATGGTTATAATAAATTAACTGTAGGGTATTTTGTGCTGAAACTTCACAAATACATTCTGGGGACACCCAAGATCGATATTACATCTTGTAAAAAGGGGCATAATAGGTGCCCTTTAATAGGAGAAGAAAAACGAAGTGGATCAGACTGATCCATGGAGCACCAAAACACTCTTGTAGCCAATCAGCAATAAGGGGCGTGTCCACTCATGATGGGGGAGGAGAGATAGTGAGCAAGAGATTAGAAGAAAGACTAAATAGAGAGATGGCTGAGATATTATCAAAGAGGAAAAGGTCAGAGGAAGTTTAGAAAAAGAAGGGTTACGATCAGGCAAGAGCTTAAGGACCCGCGGGAACTCCTGAAAACAGACGCCTAGGTTTCTTTGTTTCTGTTTTTTTGTTTTGTTTTTTTTGCTGCTTCTGCTGTAGTTGAATCACAGCTGATAAATCCATAATTGCTCTTCCTGTGTTGCTTAGCATGTTTGTTATGAGGGGGGTAGGTTGTTTTTTGGGAGTCGATTTCAAATATCAACAGTGTTTCTCAGAAATCGCTTACTGCACCTTTAAATATCTAATTTGTCTATTGTCTTTTAGCCCTCCTGGATATCTTTGTTCCTGTCCGTCAGAGAGCTGGTGCTGGGAGCCTGCAGGAGACGCGGCACCCCGTCCAAAGCCAACCACGCAGACTACAGTACAGAGATGGTGCGGATCACTCTACATCTCCTTATCCATCACTTTACTTGATAGAAATTACTTTTCATACTAACTTTCTGGGAAGACATGGAATTCTAGAAAATTGATTTAAAGGATTAATTCACTTCAGAATTAAAATTTCCTGATAATTTACTCACCCCCACGTCATCCAAGATGTTCATGTCTTTCTATTTTCACTCGGAAAGAAATGAAGGCTTTTGAGGAAAACATTCCAGGATTTTTCTCCATATAGTGAATCTTCAACGGGGACCAACGGTTTGAAGGTCCAAATTGCAGTTTGAGTGCAGCTTCAAAGATCTCTACACAATCCCAGCCGAGGAATAAGTCTCATCTAGCTAAATTTATTTAATTTTTTAAATAAAAGTATATATACTTTTTAACCACAATTGCTCGTCTTGCACTAGCTTTGATATGGCCACACATTACGTAATCACACTGAAAGGTCAGGTGTGTTCCTGTTTTAAAAGCTAGGGTAGGTCGAAAAACTCCATCTCATTTTCTCCTCCAACTTTAAAATCGTCCGACATTGTTTATTTATTTATTTTTAATGGCATTTGACTTAGTCTTTGTACGTTCGCTTTGCTAACACTAGGTCTGTACTTAGGTAATGCGTGGCACATCGCAGAGCTAGTGCAAGATGGCATTTGTGGTTATAAAGTATATATGTAATTATTATTTATTTTTTTAATGACTGATCGTTTCACTAGATAAGACCCTTATTCCTCGGCTGGGATCGTGTAGAGCTTTTGAATCTGCACTGAAACTGCAATTTGGACCTACAACCCTTTGATAACCGTTGAGGTCCACTATATGGAGAAAAATCCTGGAATGTTTTCCTCAAAAACCTTCATTTCGTTTCGACTGAAGATAAAGACATGAACATCTTGGATGACGTGGGGGTGACTAAAGTATCAGGAAATTTTAATTCTGAAGTGAACTAATCCTTTAATATAGTAAATGTTGTAATGCAGCTGATAATACTCAGATTAAGGGTCTTTACATTTGCATATTAGTTTTTGAATGGACATTTAATTTCTGTGGGCATACATTTTTTTTTTGTGGAAAACCTGGCTGTGACTACATTCATAAACGTCCAGGTTACTTGCACATAAACAATACCCAGCAGTCTTCATAAAACCCTCCATCTGGTCTGTGACAGTAGAAACAATCTGTTTGGCGCACTATTTTCGATCGAGGGGATGCTTTGTCATAACAAGAATAATTCTGGGTTACTTTTTATAGATCGTGATCTATATTAAGTAACATAACAAGACAACAAAATTATAACGTGGTGGCTGTTACAAACTCCTTGAGCCCCTTTTGCTTTTTACCACCATCCAGAGTTTTGTGGTTCTGTCCTAAGATTAAAAGAGACCTTATGGTGAAATTGTCTCCATCTGGTTTCCCTCTTGATGTCGACCAGCTCATGAACTGCTCAAGTTGTGTCTTAGACTGTTTTTTGTCATCAGATATTTTAGTCAGATTATGGCAGACTGGCCATGTTTTGAATCTCAAGATTTATCCTGTTAGATTGATGTTCTTTTGTTTATACTTGCTTTTGGTCGTCTGGAATTCCAGCTAGTTTGTTTTGTCATATGCTATTCTTAAAGCATCTGTTGTGCACAACATGTTTTTTTGTAACTTCATAACAATCTGAAAAATAATGCTTGTTGGACTCTCCATGAATACCGTACAGAACCTGGTCTGAAACTGTAAATGTTTTCTTTCTTCAACAATTGGTCAGTGAAAAGAGGCACTAAAATTTGGGCCATGTTTAAATGCAGTGATTGTTACATTGTACTTACACAAATAAGTACTGAGTAATTTTAAATAATTACTTGTACTTATTATAGAGTTAGGGTTTGTAGTTACTGATAAATAATATATTATTTATTTTTTTCATACAATAACTTTTTTTTATTAATTTAGAATATGGTAACAATAAGTGATGTGTGTTAACTATCTAACATGTCATTCTTACCACAAAAAAAGTCATGGAATTTGTGTTTCTAATGCTTAAAAAAAAAAAAAAAAAGCAATAGAACATCAAAATCTACAAAGTTAAAAATCCAAAGCAGAAACAAAATCCTATCATCCCACAATTGCCCTGAAAACCGAAACGGGTTTATATTTCAGTGGTGATTCTGACAGTTTGTCTATTCTCATTTCTTTTCCTAAACTTCGCCTCTGTTGCCTGGTGTTAATTCCCCCCATTATTTCTGTCAGTAAGAGGATTGTTTTGAATCTCAGATGGTCTAAAGTGTCAATTGCAAGATGCTGTCGGGCTAGACGTATAAAAAGTCTGTTTTTAATTTGTGCATTTGAGGCAGTAATCATTGCCTCAGACTTTTGGGGACGTGGTGGTGAAGTTCAGCTTCAGAATTGTACGTTTTATGTTTCCAGTGATGCTCCATTGCAAACACTAATTGTGAGAGAGTCGAACCTCCAATTAAATCTGCATTTAAATGCTTGTTTTATTGGCTCAGCGTGGCCTGTGGATGATCTGCGTGGAGAAAGACGACCCCAGCTCCATCACACCACACAGCAGCCCACAGCTTCAACACACTACCAGCAAGGTATTCACAAGACAAACCCTTTCACTGGCATAAACACAAGTAAGGCTTACAAGAACAACGCTTGTACGGGTCATATTTAATGATTTTAATATTAAGATGTTAATTTGGTATTAAAGATAAATAATAAATGTCTTCCATAGGTTATAGACCAAGACCAAGGAATCCAAAGAGAGGAAGGTATCAGCTTGCACCAAGGTGAGCTCTATCTATCCATCCATCCTTTCTTCCATCCATCCATCCATATATACATCCATCCATCCATCCACCAATCCTTTCTTCCTTCCATCTATCCATTCACCAATCCTTCCTTCCATCTATCCATCCATCCATCTACCAATCCTTCCTTCCATCCATCCATCCATCCACCAATCCTTCCATCCATCCACCAATCAATCCATCCGTCTATCCATCCACCAATCCTTCCATTTGTCCATCCATCCATCCACCAATCCTTCCTTCCATCTATCCATCCACCAATCCTTCCATCCATCCATCCAATCCACCAATCCTTCCATCCATCCACCAATCAATCCATCCGTCTATCCATCCACCAATCCTTCCATTTGTCCATCCATCCACCAATCCTTCCTTCCATCCATCCACCAATCCTTCCTTCCATCCATCCATCCACCAATCCTTCCATCCATCCACCAATCAATCCATCCGTCTATCCATCCACCAATCCTTCCATTTGTCCATCCATCCATCCACCAATCCTTCCTTCCATCTATCCATCCACCAATCCTTCCATCCATCCATCCATCCACCAATCCTTCCATCCATCCACCAATCAATCCATCCGTCTATCCATCCACCAATCCTTCCATTTGTCCATCCATCCATCCACCAATCCTTCCTTCCATCCATCCATCCACCAATCCTTCCATCCATCCATCCATCCACCAATCCTTCCATCCATCCACCAATCAATCCATCCGTCTATCCATCCACCAATCCTTCCATTTGTCCATCCATCCATCCACCAATCCTTCCTTTCATCCATCCATCCACCAATCCTTCCTTCCTTCCATCCATCCATCCACCAATCCTTCATTCCATCCATCCACCAATCCGTCCATCCATCCACCCACCAATCCTTCCTTCCATCCATCCACCAATCATTTCTTCCATCCGTCCATCCATGCACCAATCCTTCCTTCCATTCATCCACCAATCCTTTCTTCTTTCCATCCATCCATCTACCAATCCCTCCTTCCATCCATCCACCAGTCCTTCCTTCCATCCATCCACCAATCCTTCCATCCGTCCATCCATCCATCCACCCACCAATCATTCCTTCCATCCGTCCATCCATCCACCAATCCGTCCATCCATCCATCCACCAATCCTTCCTTCCATCCATCCATCCACCAATCTTTCCTCCCATCCATCCATCCATCTACCAATCCCTCCTTCCATCCATCCACCAGTCCTTCCTTCCATCCATCCACCAATCCTTCAATCCGTCCGTCCATCCATCCATCCACCAATCCTTCCTTTCATCCATCCATCCATCCATCCACCCACCAATCCTTCCTTCCATCCGTCCATCCACCAATCCTTCCTTCCATCCATCCATCCACCAATCCTTCTATCCGTCCGTCCATCCATCCATCAATCCTTCCTTCCATCCATCCACCCACCAATCCTTCCATCCGTCCATCCATCCATCCACCCACCAATCCTTCCATCCGTCCATCCATCCACCAATCCTTCCTTCCATCCATCCATCCACCAATCCTTCCATCCGTCCATCCACCCACCAATCCTTCCATCCGTCCATCCATCCACCAATCCTTCCATCCGTCCATTCCATCCATCCACCAATCCTTCCTTCCATCCATCCACCAATCCTTCCATCCATCCTTTTGTAATATACAGCATGCCATTGGTAGTAGAATCAGAAATCTACTTCGAATCTACATTGATAACTGAAATTACTTTTCTTTTTCTTTATTTTGTTATAGATGGCCAAATTCTCAAAACACAGACTGATGAAAAAGAAATTACTCGTGTGGAAACAATTGTCACCCCCTGAACAAAGCACTAATAAACTGCATTCTCAGATATGAATGCTCATGTTCTTGAACGCCTTTATTTTGATTTTGCCCTTTTGTTTTGACTTCAGGAAATTAGTGACAGATGTCTTTTCAGTATCAGTGCATCACTTAAAACATTAAATTGTACTTGGATGTGCAGTTTTACCAGGCAGATAGGGATAGCCCTGTGTTATCACTGAACACAGATCATTTCGTGTTCAGTGATATCCTGAAAAGCCCTCAGAATTATATCTTATAGTGAGATTACAGTCTTTTTCTTTCTTTTCCATGTGGATGATATGAATCAGTGACCAAAATGGAAGCTTCCTAAACTGTGTGCCAAACCCATTCATTCAGCTCAGACCCTAATTAGTCTCAGATGATCTCTTACCTTTCAACTGCTGGTTTGACGGAGACTCCAGTTGTTCGCAGTTGAAAACATTTTTTGTCTCCCTCAACACATTTAGATTCTAGACTTTCAAACAGCAATTCTTTCAAAAATTGTTAATAATAATGTGTGTCATAGTGATGAAATTCGCGGTTTATGTGATCCAAAGCAGCTGGATGGAAAGATGTTTGGACAGAATCATGGTTTTGGCATATCATGACCCAAAATGCTCCCACTTCAACCTCATATTTTGTTGATACTCTTGTTTCATGACCATCATGTCGGTGTTCTAGTATTGCAAACTTTTTGTTTGCTTATGTGCTATTTTATGTCACGCAAACATTAAAAACAACCTGAAATATTACAAGTATTAAATGTTTGTTTAAGAGCGGGTTGTTTGAATTTTCATCTTTAGCCAAGGTCAAAGGACACATTTTCCAAAAGTTTGAAATAATTATTTTATGTTTTTGATGAAGCCTCTTCTCACCAAGGCTACATTTATTTGATCAAAAATACAGTATAACAGTAATAATGTGAACTGTTACAATCCAAAATAACTGTTCTATTTTCATATATTTTAAAATGTAATATATTCAACTGTACTGTAATGAAGGATCAAGTGATACTGAAGACTGTAGTAATGGTAACTTCTTTCAAAAACTTTAATAAATCTTACTTATCCCAGTTTTAAATGGTTGAAACTCATGTCAGTACAAAAATTCAGTGAATGTATTTATGACTATAGTGATAATGAGCTGTTTTTGGTCTGTTTTCTCTTCACCCATAAGGCTGTGAATCAGTCCCTCTGCTAGGTGTTGTTAAACACCCCAGAGCGGAAATAGGATATGGAGAAAGTTCCATAGCTTAAGTGGTCAAAGCACAGCTCTTCCCCTTATCTACTGAGAGTGAAAGCCACAGGAATGAAAAACAGTACTAGACAAACACGTGACTTGGCGAGAAATGGCTAGAGCATATAGGCACAGCAGGAAATGGAGGCGACAGATTTATTCCTGCAAAAACAAGAGCAGATTGACGAACCTTTGGCAGTTGAAAAGACTCGAGTGTTTGAAATTGACAGTAGGGGATCATTGAAAATTGAAAACCATGAAACTATTATTGCAGTCCATTTGGAAATCACATAGAAGTCTGAAAGGAAGAGAACAATGGAACTTAAAGTGTTCTCTGGGAAGGATGAAATATGAACAGTAACTGGCAATAAAAATTGTGACATTACTATATTAATTTCACAATAGGCTATATGCACGCATAAGTTCCGCATTTGACGCAAGGATGCTCTTCCTTTTCCGGTTGGGTAAATTAAAGCGGAGGACAACGGGATTATGGCAGAGTCTTCAAAATGTACTGTCCTCTCGTCTTTGAAACGAAACTTTCATATGTTTAGATGTAATTTTATAAATAGTTGTTTATTTAATATAATTTTAAAAAGAAGCATAAACACAACGAGGGTGTCTGTTTTGTCTGTTTTTGTGACTAACGTTTCTTTAGTATAACCATGGAGTATAAAATTCAATATAAATTCTTGGTATTGCATTGGACTCTATGATCGGCGGAAGTTATCGAGCATCCTTAACCCTTCACCGGAAATACCGCCGTGCATAGAGCCCATTAGCTCTTTCAAATCCATCCATACAGTCCTAAAATAAAGCGTTCAGAGTTTATGAAGAGACTTTCAATAGCAACAAAGCACAAGCCAAACCAACATTATAAAACTTGTATACAAACAACATAAATTGTAAGAATATTTCACAATTTAACTGTTTTTACTATATTTATAATCAAATAAATGCCCCAACCCCAAACTTTTGAATATATTTTAAATATAACTTTTGTATACACACACATACACCAGCTCCATTATGCTATTGGCATTTCTAAACAGAGATGGCTGGTCGTTGTTTAGTTCTTCTGTCATTAATTTCTTTTCCATGTCTCTATTGAATAAGTTTGTTATTGCTAATCAGTTTTCTTTATGGAGAAAACGAGTATTAATTTCCCCCCACCCGGAACCCAACAGTTGCACTTCAATGGAAAGGGCTGGCATGTTTCTTATGCAAATGTCGCATTGAATGAAGTTATTTTTAAGTGTGCAGAATAATTTCCTGTGCAGCGTTTTGCTTTGATTCTAAATCTGTTTGCTCAGACTGCCCCGTCCTGGCACGGCCCGGGTGCCGATTGTGTGTCCAGCCCTTTTTTAAACTAAATAAATAAAACCACTAGATTAGCAACACTACAACACATTGTCCTTTTCATCTGTTTAATTATAGCGTATGTTTGAATGTGTGCACTAATGGTAAATATAGGCTGTATTCTCATGGCAGTGTGGTCACAGCTCGGAGTTAGCGTGAGGGTGGGCGGCAGTGAGCGTTTGTTCTGCATCAGGCACTGGAGGGTGGAGGTGGGGACACACGCTGCCACAAGAAGCCAGACTTTGGCACGCTGTCATCACTGTTTCCTTCACAGAGCACGAGAGAGACGGAGGGAGGGAAGGCAGGCATGATGGAGCCAACAATTATCTGGCGCAATTATCTGAAAAGATGTCTCGGGTATGACGGAGAAGAGAGATTGTGGGCATTTTTTGGAAAAGATTATAGTCCCCAAAACAACAGCAGTCACAGTAACATTCAACTTCTGGTCTATAAGGTCTATTCTGCACAGTGTGTGAATAATAAAATGATTTGGGCCACATCCACACAAAGCCAGAGCTTTCCCCATCTGATTTTTCTTTTCTCTCATTCTAAAATTTTTGAGTTGTCTCAAGAAATATATGCGTACACACGGAACCACTGAAAATGACTGAAAACGATGTGGTATGTATGCCAGACCAGTGTGTGGCGCTGTAATTCTGCCACAGAGATACACTAAACAAGGAGAAGAAGATTTGAAGCATGCGCATAACCTCGCGCGCTCTATACGAACCCAACACGACAGCAAGGTGAAGACGGAGATTGCGAACAGTAGTTGCATAGCAGCAGAACATTTTGCTTTAGTAAAGCTAATAGGCTCAGTAGCTTCTGCAGCGCGATCACAAGTATATAGTCCGCCTTTGTCGTTGATGTTACGTGTGACGTAGCGGTGTGTGACTAATGCTGACACGTGGTGTGATGACATCATCGTTTCACAAAATGTACGGCTTGGCCGTACACACGAAAACGCAAGGGTGCCGGTTTTAGATTTATCCACCCTGGGACCCGGTTTCAAAAAATAGCAGTTTCAGTGTCCCAAAACGCCGGATCCGTGTGGACGAAACGCCAATACGATACAAAATGTATATGTATATAGCTAAACACGTCTCCGTGTGGACAGGGCCTCAGTCAACTCTTTTTTTTTTTTTTTTTAAAGGGTTTCTATATGTGCTTTTTATGCTGCAATTATTTGTTTTGGCGTCATGAGGTCAGTTCTCTTACGAGAGTATCTCTCGTACTGCGTAATATCTTACGCTATGGGGAAACACTCTTTCCTCGAGATATTGAAGCCAAAAATTACCCTTAATTTTTTTAATCATGCAAAACGCTTTTGCAGCAGCAAGCAGACAAGGGCGAAACAGCTCGCGCGCCCATTGGCTGCCTCGCTGGAAAAGCTGCAGCCTATCGAGTGAAGGCACTGCGTGACGTAATGACGAATGAAGACGCTTCGCGCTCATTTCGTCATGTCCCGCCAGTATAGGCGTGGTCTCGCCCTATAAATACCCCTCGATAGCTGTATTTCTCTGATTTTTCATTCTTCACGCGAAGCTCACGCATCGCGGGATCCAGAGTGAGAAGCCGCGCCGTTGACTTGTAGCCTTCTCAGCGGGACGTGCCATCTTCTGAAGTCGCTGGCCCAGCCGCCTTCAACTGCCGTACCTGCTGCGCTTTCCGGCGTACTATATCCTTTTACTCTGCTAAGTGTGTGTGTGTTTGCTTACGTGACGCAACACCCATTTCTACTGTTCTAAAAGAGCTGCGTCTTTTTAAAGATGCCTTCCTGTGGTTCTTGCCGAGCCCCACTCAGCGACGAGGACCGCCACGTCATCTGCGTGTCCTGCCTGGGTGAGGATCACGCGGCCACCGCGCTCGCTGACGGCGGATGCCATCATATTGAACGCTTGCCTATGGTGACTCTGCGGACTCGCCTAGCTTCGTTCTCCGAGCCCGCATCCCAGCCCGCCGTGATGCCGCGCCGCAAGAAGCGCCGCGCCCTGCGAGCTATTTCGAGCTATTTCCAGCCCGCCAAAGCTCGCCGGTTCGCCCGCCAGCTTCGCCGGCTTCGCTCGAGTCGCTCCCAGACGGACAGCGGCCGCCGTCTGCCGCCGCGTCCGCACTTGAGCTCGACAAACTCGGAGACGGCATTGAAACTGAGCCGATGCGTCCGCTCTCTCAAGCCGTGGATTACATCGGCCTGAATGGTGAGATACATTTGTGGCTAACGCTATCCGAGATGACGGAAGCTGAGCGCTCCGTGTTCCTCGACGTTCTCGCTCTGCTGGACGCCGCCCCCCTCAGCGCGGGCCCCGGCCGAGGATTGGGATAAAGCCCGAGGTCTCGAGGCCTTCCTAGTCTCTCTAGGAAAGCGACGGTGTTCAGTTCCCGCTGCGGCCGGATTTTCACCAAAACTTCTCGCTCGTTCAGTTCCAAGCAATGTGACTGTTCCAGTGTATTTCGCAGTGAGCAAGCTGGTTCCACAGCCCGCTTGCCTGCGCACAAAGGCCGTCGTTTCGGCTAACTAGCAGCGCCGCCAGGCCCGAGATCAAACACCGCGCTCTCGCTCTGCTGGACGCCGCCCCCCTCAGCGCGGGCCCCGGCCGAGGATTGAGGTAAAGCCCGAGGTCTCAAGGCCTTCCTAGTCTCTCTAGGAAAGTGACGGTGTTCAGATCCCGCTGCGGCCGGATTTCCACCAAAACTTCTCGCTCGTTCAGTTCCATGCGTTGTGACTGTCCCAGTGTATTTCGCAGTGAAGCAGCCGGTGTCTCAGCCCGCTTGCCTGCGCACAAAAGCCGTTTCTATGGCTACCCAGATAAATCCAATAAAGAGTGCATTTTCTGGTGTTCCGGCCACGGCCGATGGTGTTACGAGTGTTGTAAGAATGCCCACGTCCCAGTGCCCATTCCCACACCCAGACACAGCCCGCCACGGTGCAGGGCTAGCACAAATAAAACCAACTCATGTTGGTTGTGCAGAAAATGTAGTGAACGCGCCCATACAATGCCCGCTTACACTACACGATGCGTGTTCCTTGGTTTCTGTAAAAACGAAACTAACACACATTTAGTCGGCGCGAGCCGACAGTGTTCTCAGTGCAGTAAATGTGCCCGCTGTTCCGCATTTCCTCACTGACACGCCGAATCCCACGGGATTCACCCCCGCTCGCTTTCTATGCACAACCCGTCACAGAAAAGCTGAGCGCGGCCAGGCGTGCCCGCTGTGATTAGCGCGCACCTCGCACGCTGTGAACACAGCGTTGATTCAGTCGGCGCGAGCCGAGTATTCTCCGTGCAGAAAATGTGCCCGCTGTCTCGCGCCCGCATTTCCTCACTGACACGCCGAATCCCACGGGATTCACCCCCGCTCGCTTTCTATGCACAACCCGTCACAGAAAAGCTGAGCGCGGCCAGGCTGCCCGCTGTGATTAGCGCGCACCTCGCACGCTGTGAACACAGCGTTGATTCAGTCGGCGCGAGCCGAGTATTCTCCGTGCAGAAAATGTGCCCGCTGTCTCGCGCCCGCATTTCTCACAGACACTCCGAATCTCACGGGATTCACCCCCGCTCGTCTTCTCTGCACAACCCGTCACAGAGAAGCTGAGCGCGGCCAGGCTGCCGGCTTTGATCAGCGCGCGCCTCGCACGCTGTATACACAGCAGTGATTTAGTCGCGCGAGCTGACAGTATTCTCAGTGTAGTAAGTGTGCCGCATTAGTAAATGTGCCCACATTCCCTCACACGCGCCGAATCCCACAGGATTCGCCCCGCTCGCTTTCTCTGCGCGTCCCGCCATAGAGAAGCTGAGCGCGGCCAGGCTGCCCGCTGTGATCAGCGCGCCCCCCGCCTCGAACGCTGTAAACACGGTGCTGTGTTCCCAGTACACAGGGGCTCTCGAGCCGCCGTCCTGCCGCGGCCAGAGCCCAGATTTCATTCTACCCCTAGCTATTCACGCAGATGCGTGGTCAAGGCTTCCCGGGGTATCAGAATGGGTGTTGAACACTATAACGAGAGGCTGTTCGCTACAGTTCGCTCGACGCCCCCGCCGTTATACGGCGCGAGTCGAAACTACGGTGTATAGCGAAGTGTTTCATCTACTTCGAGCCGAGATAGCGAAACTACTGAGAAAAGGGGCTATAGAACCTCTATCTCAGGGCGAAGGGGGCTTATACAGCAGATATTTTCTGGTACCGAAAAAAGATGGTGGGCTCAGACCCATTCTAGATCTGCGACTGCTGAACAGAACGCTCGGGAAGCGCCAGTTCAGAATGCTTACGACCAGGAAAATCCTCGCGCAAGTGCGCCAAGGAGACTGGTTCATGTCAACAGATCTGAAAGACGCCTATTTTCAAATACAAATAGCGTCCCATCACAGGCGATTCTTGAGATTCGCCTTCGAGGGCCAGGCATATCAATACACAGTCCTGCCGTTCGGCCTGTCCATAGCACCCCGTACGTTCACGTAGTGCATGGACGCGGCCCTCGCCCACCCTGAGACTTCGGGGCATGCGAGTTTTGAACTACTTGGACGATTGGCTGATTCTAGCTCGTTCACGAACGGAGCTCATAGAACACAGGGCCGCATTACTCGAGCACCTCGAGGAGCTGGGCCTTACAGTCAATTGGGCGAAAAGCTCACTGCTCCCCAGTCGGAGAATTTCCTTCTGGGAACAGTGTTGGACTCGCTATCCATGACAGCACGCCTGTCACCGGAGCGCGGATTGAATATTCAGCACGTCGCGAGATCCTTCCGCCACGGCTCTATAGTCCCGCTCAGAAGGTTTCAGAAAATGCTGGGTCTGATGGCCTCAGCAGCCTCCGTACTCCAGTTGGGCCTGCTCCGCATGCGCCCACTGCAGCTATGGCTAAAAGCACGAGTTCCCCCAGGGCGTGGACCGCGGGTCTATTTCGCCTCAGGGTCGACCTTCAGTGCGTTTCAGCTCTGAAACCGTGGAAAGTGACCGACTGGTATCAGTCAGGTGTGAGTCTGGGGATCGCCTCGGGTGTGAAGGTGGTGTCTACGGACGCCTCCACATCGGGGCGGGGAGCGCTGCTCGAGGGCAGACCACTAGCTGGCCTATGGTCAGTACGGGAGAAGCTCCTTCACATAAACTGCTTGGAATTAATGGCAGTCGACAAAGCGCTAAGGCGCTTCTGTCCCCAGATAATAGGCCACCACGTATTGGTCCGGTCGGACAACATGTCAGTGGTGGCGTACATAAATCGCCAGGGCGGCATCGGGTCCACACGCCTTTGCAGGCTGGCGGAACCCCTCTTGGTCTGGGCCCAGCGCAACCTCCTTTCTCTGAAAGCGGCGCACGTGCCTGGGCACCTGAATACGGGTCCAGACAAGCTGTCCAGAGACAACGTCCCGACAGGAGAATGGTCGCTGCATCCGCAGACGGTCCAGCTGCTGTGGGAAACGTTTGGCAGAGCGCAGGTGGACCTGTTCGCGTCCCGCGAGAACGCTCACTGCCCAGTATTCTTCTCGAAAAGCAGGGACGCGCTGGCCCATGCTTGACCCAGCGTCCCCTGTATGCTTTTCCCCCTGTCTCGCTCCTGCCTCAGGTGTTGGAACGGATCAGGGAAAATGGATGCCCAGCGCTGCTTGTAGCTCCGCTCTGGACGAACCAGGCTTGGTTTCCGGTCCTGATGCGGATGGCCAGCACTGCCCCGTGGCCTGTACCGTTGAGGAGAGATCTCCTCTCTCAGGCGGAGGGCTCGATTTGGCATCCTCGCCCGGAACTGTGGTCCCTGCACGCATGGGCCATCAACGGGTACCCGCTAGCCTCCCGGAAGGAGTGCTAAACACGATCGCGCAGGCTAGAGCTCCGTCTACCAGACGGCTCTATGCCTCGAAATGGTCGGTGTTCTCTACTTGGTGTCGAGCCCGTGGCTTTTCACCTGTGGACTGCGGGGTTAAGGAAGTGCTTGCCTTCCTTCAGGAGCTGATGGATAAGGGAAGGACCCCATCCACGCTCAAAGTTTACGTGGCGGCCATAGCAACGTTTGCTAAACCGGTGTCTGGCCAGTCACTGGGGAAAAACGACTTAGTCGTGCGTTTCCTACGAGGAGCTCGGAGATTAAACCCTCCCAGGCCCCCTTCAGTCCCGGCTTGGGACCTTTCCACGGTCTTGGAGGCCATGAAAGGCGCCCCGTTTGAGCCGATCCAGCTGTCGGATATGAAGCACCTGTCCCTTAAGACGGTGTTTCTATTGGCTCTCGCTTCAGTGAAGCGTGTAGGGGACTTACAGGCGCTTTCTGTAAGCGCGTCATGTCTGGAGTTTGGGCCTAACGACTCAAAGGTCGTACTCAAACCGAGGCACGGCTACTTGCCGAAATCCCTCAATACACCGTTTAGGGCCCAGGTAATTTCCCTGTCAGCCCTTCCGGTTCTCGATGAGGAGAGGGACGCGAGTCTCCTTTGCCCTGTCAGGGCGTTAAGGGCTTATGTGTCCCGCTCGGCTGGGTTCAGGCAGACCGAGCAGCTTTTCGTTTTGTTTGGCGGCCGTTCTAAGGGACTCGCCGCCTCAAAACAGAGCCTATCCAGATGGATAGTGGATGCCATAGCGCTGGCTTACACTTCCAAGGGCCTGCGGTGCCCATTGGGTGTCAAAGCGCACTCCACAAGAGGCGTGGCCTCGTCGTGGGCATGGTATAGCGGGGTCTCCCTGCAGGATATCTGTACGGCTGCGGGCTGGGCCTCGCCGTCGACATTTATCAAGTACTATAACCTGGAGTTGCCCGCCTTACAAGCTAAGCTTTTGGCGGTCTGAACTTCGGGCTTATCTGCCGCCAATGCGGCTATGTTGCCCTTACGGGTCGGTACCCCTACGGGACTTTTATGAAGGAGTGATGCTTCTAGCCTCTCCTCCTCTACTCTATGTGAGTTATGGTGATTATGCACTAGATGTGCCCCGGGCTTGGCCCCGGGACTCTGGTGTTGGATCCCTGTCCGCACGGCGTTTTGTATGGGGTCCCCATAGCGTAAGATATTACGCAGTACGAGAGATACTCTCGTAAGAGAACGTACTCGGTTACTAACGTAACCTCGGTTCTCTCTAGAGAGGGAACGAGTACTGCGTATCTTGCCGTGCTTGAACTATGCTCTGGTTCGCTTCGGTGTACAAAATCAGAGAAATACAGCTATCGAGGGGTATTTATAGGGCGAGACCACGCCTATACTGGCGGGACATGACGAAATGAGCGCGAAGCGTCTTCATTCGTCATTACGTCACGCAGTGCCTTCACTCGATAGGCTGCAGCTTTTCCAGCGAGGCAGCCAATGGGCGCGCGAGCTGTTTCGCCCTTGTCTGCTTGCTGCTGCAAAAGCGTTTTGCATGATTAAAAAAATTAAGGGTAATTTTTGGCTTCAATATCTCGAGGAAAGAGTGTTTCCCCATAGCGTAAGATATTACGCAGTACTCGTTCCCTCTCTAGAGAGAACCGAGGTTACATTAGTAACCGAGTACGTTATCAAACGTCCGCTATCTTCAAAACTAGATTTTTTTGTTAAGTACTTTAAGTGTTAGATACCGCATTTTTGGTGATATCGTTTGGTACTACTTATCCTAGCAGAAACCACTTAAAGGTGGGGTATGTGATTTGCAAAACAGCCGGCATATTTTGAAAATACACAACTCAAAAGGTCCTACCTTCTTTCCCTGACTCCACCCACTCCACCCATTCGAAGAGGGGCATGGGGGAGGGGTGTGTGGTATGACCGTTTGATTGACGCACTGACTGTCCAATGATTCTAGACGGTCTTGAAAATGATTGGCTGGAGTTTTTCGAGTCCTGCCCGTTCCACAGATTAAATGTTTTAATTTTCATTTCAGTGCTTCTAACTCAGTGGCTGTAAGTGGGTTAGGAATAGGATTTCAAGTGATTTTGAAAAAATGGTCAAAAAAGAAAATCACATACCCCACCTTTAAGCTTTGTACAGTTGTATTGTAACTCTCTCAGACGATCAGAATGTTAGTTTATTTGTCTGATTGGCTACTGTAATAAAGTTTGGAAATGTTATTGGAATGTGTAACAAAAGTTAAAGGTTCAGCAAAGGAGGAAGCAGGAACCTGCGAATGTTCAACATAACTTTAATAATAAAATAAACAAACAACTAAACGAAAGTAAAGTGGAAGCCCCACACGGATGACTGCCGCATAGACTAAGGCCTTGTTGTGGACATTTTCAAACGAAAACTAATACGTTTTCGTTTGAAAAGGCATCTTGTTCTCTCCGTTTTGGCCTTCTGTCCACACTGAGATGGCGTTTTTATTAATGAAAGTGGATACATTTGAAAACGTCATTTTCGTATTCTAGTGTGGACCGTGAAAACGGAGGCATTTGAAAATTTTGGAAACCGCCTGAAAATGCTAGTGTGGAAGGAGAGTGTTTTTAAACAAAAACGCAGTTTTCAAATATATCTGGATTAATGTAGACTCAGCCTAAAACAAAATACCAAGGGAAATGTCCAGGCCTGGTCTCCTTTCGTCCTTCACTGTCGTCACTCCTCCTCCTCCTTCCCGAGTTCCTCCGTGGGACTCAAGGCCGGTGTGTCGCACAGTGGTGACTCGCTCCCTTCCCACTTCATATTTTTGTGGACACTGATAAAAAAAAATCAGGATTCTTTAATAAATATAATGTTGAAATAAACGGCGGATAATTTTTTTTGACAAATTAAAAGTCTTTTCTGTCACGTTTTATCAATTTAATGTGCCCTTGCTAAATAAAAGGATTAATTTCTTTAAAAAGTATAAATAAGCATTTGAAAGGTAGGTTATAACAAGTGTATGTCTTATGACACCCTAAATCGTTTGTTTTGACTGAAAGTTTGATTGTGGGAGCCAGAACACCCCCATCCAAAAGCAAACCTGTTGTGTTTGATAATAATGTAATCGTACACCATGAGGACACGGACATGTTTGCTTGATTATGGTGGTGGTAATGATGATAGATTGCTGGATCTGTGTTCTGTAATAACCAACCTCCAGCGACTTGACTTGTGTTTTTTTGAGTCAAAACACAAAGTTGTTCTGTAGTTAAAAATGACCCACTGTCAGTTTCTCGGAAGACCTGTAATTGGTTCCTGACCGAAATAAAAACGGGCGTCTAATATGACTGCAGCATCAGATAGTGTGTTATGATTAACTGTGGGGATTTATCTCTCTTTTGAGACCACTGCTTAAAATGCACAAAATGGCTTTGCATGATTCTAAAAATACTGAAGTGAACTGAATACACGTTTAGCCACTGATAATTTATGGCAGTAGCTATGAATAGAGACCTGTAAAACTCAGGAACTGGCCACAGATTTACTCTCGCTGTAATTGTATGTGGACTCACAGCAAGATTCAAACCAACAAAAGAAAAATAGACAACTACTGAAAAAAATAACTCTGTGTTTTGGGCTTGTTAGTTTTTGTTTGTTTTTGGACTTGGAACGTGCAATTCACGTGACTAATGCTTAAATACTTTCATAGAACTTAGTTTCGGATATAGACATGCCAGTGTAGAGAATATGGAAGTAAAAAAGTTTCTGTGATTTCTTCTTTATTAAAAACGTATATGTGAATTTATAATTAATTTTATAACATAATTAAGTTTTTGCCAATATACCATCCAATACTGATCCTAGCAGAAACCGCTCAAACAGCGAACTATTGCTACAGTAAAAGTGCGGTCACATTCACAAAATCCAGTCATTTTAATAGGAATCAGACATTTCAAATGACGGCGAAAGATTTACTCACAGATTTCGCAAATATTTTGCCAAAATTTCACTGTGACTGCACTGTAACTTTCTCAGATGAGCATAATTTTGTTAAATTGACCTATTTGGACTGAGACATTGTTAGAAGTTTCTATTGAAATTCTATTGTAATTTATTGAATTAAAAAGGAAAAGTACTTCTTAAAACCCTGTTCACCCCAAGGACGATAACTGTAACGATAAAGATAAAAGAAATATAAAAGAATAAGCTTGTTTCCGCCACAGAATAAAACATTTTAAAAGATAACTGTGACTTTTTTTCTCAAAATTGCGACTTTCTGAGTTAAAAAGTCAGAATTGTGAGAAGTACCAATTACCCTTTTTATATTTTTATTCTATGGCAGAAACGTTCAGTTCACACCAAAACTATAACAATAACAGCACAGAGAAACAATATCATTGAACTATTTTTTTTCTAGCTGATGAACGATAAAAACATTGACAGCCAATCAGAATCCTTCCTGCTTTAAAGAGTCTAGCATTTTAACAGACGACAAAACTGCAGCGCACTTATAACAAACAGTACGATATCGTCCGCTGGTGTGGACACATATTTATCGCTATAGTTATCTTTATCATTATCATTCTTGGTGTGAACGGTCCTTATAATTCTTTATAACTCTAGATTCACCAATCAGAGAAGTCACAGTTATCATGGAATAAATTTGTTTGATTTGATAGAACAATTTGAAATTTAGGTTAATTGAAATCTCATTCTCCATATTGAATATCATCAGCTTCTTAAAGGGATACTCCACTTTTTTTGGAAATAGGCTCATTTTACAACTCCCCCAGGGTTAAACAGTTGGGTTTTACCGTTTTTGAATCCATTCAGCCGATTTTCTGATATTTAGAAGAATATCAGTATCCAGGCAGTTTCTGGTCTCATTGACTTCCATAGTAGGAAAAAAAATATACTATGGGAGTCAATGAGACCAGAAACTGTCTGATTGCTGATATTCTTCTAAATATCAGAAAATCGGCTGAATGGATTCAAAAACGGTAAAACTCAACTGTTTAACTCTGGGGGAGTTGTAAAATGAGCCTATTTCCAAAAAAAGTGGAGTATCCCTTTAAGTCAATGACACATTTTAAATCTCAACTCCAATGAGATTTCAGAGATTCTACACACAAAAAAATGTTGTTCCAACTTAAAAATAACAGCACACAAGTTTGGAACCATGTGAACGGGACGGTTCACCCCAAAAATTTAAATTTGCTTTCTTCTGTGGAGCAAACAGAAGATATTTTGAGAAATATATCAGTGTTTTGTTAAGTTCTTTTGTCCATAAAATGGAAAACCAACCAAGCAACCTTGTTATAAAGGATTGGAACGGCATGAAGGTGAGTAAATGATGACAAAGTTTTAATTTTGGGTGTATTTTCCCTTTAAGAAAGTATATAGGGTCAGTTTAGATGTCATTGATTTGAAACGTTTGGTTTGTTTGGATCCCTCATGGTTTGTCAAGTCATGACATGCAGAATCATCCCCACCTCCTCAGAAGTGGCATATCTCTCAAGGAGAACAAGAGCTTTATATCAGTGAACAGTCCCAGACCCCCGAGTGAAATACGGCCCTTCCGCCTAGCTTGGTTAAGCAAAGTGTGTGGAGAAATGCGAGGGACTCTTAGTAATTTGCCTTTAAAGAGATTTTGCGCTGCTATTCACCGCTTCGGGCTAATCTCTCTTTGTGATACGTAACAATGCGGTGCCAAATGAGGAGGAAATGTCAGGTTATGTTTCAGAGCCGGCCTCCTTCCCACCCTCCATCTGTAGTAATGGCCTCGGCTCATTGGAACATATGTTGCCTGTTGCACACACCATCTGTTCACCTCCACTGATGAAGTGATCCTGTTGCCACGGCGATCGGGCCATTCAGTGAACGGACCCTGGAAAGAGTTTCCTTTTCCCCCTCTTCGTGTGTGTGTGTGTGTGTGTGTGTGTGTGCGGAGGAACGCGTCTCACTACAAGGTCATGTAAAGGTTTGTTGTTGTTGACCTGTGTGTTGTGCGCCGATGGCACTGACCCCTCTTGAGTCCGTGACGACTGCGAGCCGCACTTGAGGCACCAAACAAACATCCCATCAAATGTTTAGATTTCGCAACAGTCGTTTTTATTTTGCATTTTTTACTGTTTAAAATTATTTTGTTCCTTGTGCAATGATGCGGTGATGTCATGTAGGAATTTTGAGATGTATTGGGAGAAGTTTATAACCTCAGACTAATTTTTTTTTTATTAATATTATTGTTACAGTAAAAAAAAATAATCATTTTTTACTCACCCTCATGTCATTCCAACCCTCTGTTACGTATTTTCTTCAAATAAAGAAGAATGTTTCAACTGTTTTTGTCCGTCTATTGAAAGTCATAACGTTGACCCCCTTGACTCTCGTTGTTTTAAAAAAAAACATTGAGACATTTTTTCAAAATAACTTCTTTTGTGTCTTATGAGTTTGGAACAACATGAGTGTGAGTAACTATACCTTTCACCTCAATATGTTTTGGTAAAAATATTGGAGAACAAAGAAACTGTGCCAATACACTGTAACAACAAATGTGGTTTTTACATTATCTCAGCAAAATAATTTAAGCAATTTAAACTTGTTTAATAAGTTATGCTAGGTTCAACTAGTTTTTTTTTTAAAGTCAGTTTTATATAATTAAAGTTGAAATTTCTTGTATAGCCAATTTGATTGTAATTTAAAAATGTAGGCACCAACTAATTTTTTTAAGTTGAAAATGGGGGAAAATATTTGACAGTGTAAATATAATAATTATATGAATGTGAATGTTGAGATGGAAACGGTACTTCGTTTGCAAATGTTTTGAGTGAAATTCAAATCTTTGGATGGAAACAGCTACTTTTTTTTACTTTTTAATATTTTCATTTAGTCATCCCATGTGTTCAAGAAAATATTGTCACTTCCTGGGAAGTTGCCGCAAAAATATCTATAAATCACAAAATGTTCATTTTTGGGTGATATTTAATGTCGTTAAAGTAAATAACGACAATTTTCTGTTACTTTTTTCGCAACAACCCATGCTCAGTTTCCTCCCACATAATAATTTCACCTCACACCAATGTTTCGTGTCCATTTATTTCCTAAATAACATTGGCTTTATTTCAGGGATACTGATCGGCTGACATCCAACAGTCCTAACAGTCCTCCGAGAAGTTCTCGTTCATCAGAGCGTCGTTCAGCATCTGTGGTGTTACTGCTTGAATTTTATGACCTCACTTTGCACTCCCAGGTGCATAGACCAACGGCCTACCATTGTAAAGCTCTTTGTAATGCTACTGTCTCCAGCACAGACGCTGACGGTGTCTGATGACGCTACGCTACACAAACCCACACAAAAGAGCCGAGAAAGAAGTCAGTGAGCTCTGAAACAGAACCTCAGTGACTTTACAACTCAACTGTATCTAACTGATAACACTCGGACAGCAGCAGTAGCCTACACACACACACACACACACACGCACGCACGCGGGACTGTTGGAGGACCTGTTAGCCATATGTCAGGCTTCAACCATAAAGTGCGATACTAAAGCTGTACGAGCCTACTGGGAAATGTTTTCAAAAGTCTATCAGTATAATCAGGACTCAACGGCTCAACTGCAATGGGAACCTGAGACTGTAAACAAGTTATCTAATTGTATTGCATAAGTCATTTATCCAGTCATAGAGAACATGCTAACTAAAGACAGCTGTCTGTTTCCAAGTTGTGACTTTAACTGAAAACATTTGCAAATAAAGTACCGTTTCCATCCAATGTGTTCAAGAGAATATTGTTACTTCCTGGGAAGTTGCCGCAAAATATCTGTACTAAAAATGTAAGTTGCTGTAATCTGGGAACACTTGCAGCATAAACGACTTGCGTCTCAGAGCGGCGGATGAAATGCAGGAAACGCATCATGTTTCTTGCGTTCGGATGTCGATGTTTGGGAACGTGATCGTGTGAGACGCTTCTGGGAGGGAATCAAAGCGAATCATTTTGATGACAGACTTTGACTCAGACATTTCAGAAAAACCAAACCAACATTTGAGATGCTGTGGTTGGTCCATTGATTAGTCCAGTTATCCAATCACGTCCACCGTTGAAGCAAAGTCTCATGAGTGTTTGTTGCACATCGAGGGATTTATCCGGTAAATGTGTGTCCAACATAGTTTATACGCAAGTGTTCTTATCTGATAAAAACTTTATCTGACTTAATTGAGCACATACGTTTTGAGCGCATTTTTAGAATTTCTGCGCATCTTGGCAGCGTTTTGTTTATGCAATATCCCATAATGCACATAAAAACAAGTGGATGGAAACATGGCTAATGACAGAGTGGGACAAAAAAAAGTTTGAACAAACGCATAAACAATAGACGGCAACCTGTGACATTCTACCCGGAGCTGTTCACGTCCTCAGACTCGGATTTATGCGTTTCTATGTCAACACTATCAATTGTCGAAATGAATCTGCAGCAGTCAGGTGGTACAACTAGAGCTCTGTAAGTAGTTTACGTTCAGTATTATTGTAATGTACTTTGAGACATGAGGTAGTTTAACGCCGGCTCTTTTGTTTGCTCTATGCTGTACGCGTTCATGTGTTTTGAAGGAGGCACTCTGATGGGACGGTTGGATCTTATGCTTTCAAAGCTAGCTCGCTATTGCTAGCCTCTCTGAAATTGCTTACCCTACCTTTAATAGCCAAACAAATTGCATTAAAATAATCACAATAACTATAGGCTATGTTTACATGCAACCAAATAAGTTAGTAATCGGACGGAAAAGTCTTCATGTAAACACTTAAATTGATCCGCTTGATCTGAATTAAATGGGGGGTGGGGTGTAGGGGGAGGGGTGTAGACCTGAAATAATCGAATCAATCTAAAAAAAAGCATGTAAAAACTCAAATTTGACTATTTTCTTAATCCGTTTAAAAAATAACTCGCACACATGCGCAGTGCCGTGATACGCTGTTTGCATGTTTACGCACGTTTTACAAACATGCATGTGTTTATTAATTCACTATTCAATTTATATTTGATAAAACGCACTTGATGTGGTACTAATGCAAATCACGATGGCTTTCTCCAGTTCTGAACTATTCACAACGTAAATCAATGTGTTAATCTACTGCACTATTTTTAATCAGATTGATAAAAAATAGTGCATGTAAACATACCAAATGTTTCTTAATTTTCACCAGAAAACATATCGCCAGAAAAATCATTGTAAATCAGGCAGTGTCCTCGAGGTTAAGAGAGATGGACTGAGCAAGTGGAAGAGGGAAGAGTGGCCACTCATGTAGAGCCTGGTTCAATCCTGCTAAATTAACTAGTCGTGCCAATTTATGTCAACTAACAGTGATGTGTGCGCTTGCTTTATGAACATGTGAAAAATAAGAATGGTGATTGATCAGTTTACATGTCAATCAAATAGTATTTTCCTGTCTAAACGGCCATCACTTGGCCAGAATAAGCTGCAATGTGGCACTACGACACAAGTCAAAAGTCTGGTTACGAGAGACTAAGGGTGTTAAACGCACATCTCAAACTAAACTCCTTAAATAACCCACTAGCATCTCTAGTTCTTCATTCTAGATGTTTGGTGTTGCAGTTAGCAATACAGACGTGTAGGAGGGACGGGTTAGTTTCCTGCATAATTGTATTGAAAATGCACGGGTATACTTCCAATCTTTGAAATGTATGTATTTTAGAAAACAGTACATGCATATAATATAATTTAATGAAATAAAAATACATTTTCGTGAAAGTACACTTTCATGACTGTTTTTTTAACACACTTAAGTACTTGTTTCCACTACAGAATAAAAAATAAAAAAGGTAATTGTGACTTTTTCTCACAATTCTGACTTTTTTCTCACAATTGCGAGTTTAGATCAGAATTGCGTGATATAAAGTCGCAATTGCGAGTTATAAAGTCAGAATTGTGTGACATAAACTCGCAATTGTGAAAAATAAACTTGCAATTCTGACTTTATAACACACAATTGGGAGATATAAAGTCACAATAGCGTGTTATAAAGTCAGAATTGTGAGATATAATCAGACTTTAATTGAGACTTTATAACACGCTATTCCGACTTTATATCATGCAATTCTGACATTATATGTGATGTAAACTCATAATTATGAGATAAAAAGTCACAATTATCTTTTAAAATGTTTTATTCTGTGGCGTAAACAAACTTCCATACTTAAGTGCACTTTATTGTAATGTCAAATTAAAAGTTTTACTTTAAAGTACATTTTAAATCATTAAGTTTTTAATAATCTTTTGTCATGCCTTAATGTACTTATTTTGACTAATATACTAAAGCACATGTAAATACTTGATCATAATTGCAACTGTACTGTGTTACTTGATATAACAATCAAAGTTAAAACATTGCATTATGTACTAAATTACAACTTCATCATTACGAATGTGTAATTACACATATGTTTAAATACATAACATACAAATCGCAATAGAAATTACATTATAGTGTATTTTAGTTTACCATAAATGCGTGTCAGTACATTCGACAGTACACTATTTCAAAGACGTAAAAAAATTCCTACTTAAGGTCACCAGCAAAAAAAAAACCTGTAATACATTTTTATTTAATTTTAAAATCATGCATTTAAGTGCACTGAAATATTACATTCATTTCATACTTAAGCATTTTATTTTAAAGGATATTATTTTCATAATAAGTGAAAAAGCTAAAGTGTACTTCTTTTCACAAGGGAATGTATGTTAATTTCTTGTGATTTTATTTTTGTTGCAGTCAGATATATTACATTATGTATATTTGAATGTACATTTTACTTAAATTCCTGAGCACACACACACACACACACACACACACACACACACACACACATGTTTGTTTTTGTGACTTATGAGGACATTCCATAGGCGTAATGGTTTTTATACTGGACAAACTATATATTCTATCCCCCTACACTGCCCCTGTCCCTAAACCTACCCCTTACAGGAGACATGCTGCATTTTAACATTTTTAAAAAAACATTGTTTTTTATGTTTTTTAAGCTGTTTGAAATATGAGGACGCATGCAATGTCCTCATATTTCACGTTTAAGTTGTAATACCAGTGTAATACCCATGTCATTATACACATTTGTGTCCTCATATATCACAAAAACAAGCACACACACACACACACACACACACACACACACACACACACACACACACACACACACACACACACACACACATACACACACACACACACACACACACTCACACGTGTTCAGTCATCTGGAAACATGATGCACAGACAGTAGTAGCTCTGCTTTAATACTCCAGCATTCTCTCTCTCTCTCTCTCTCTCTCTCTCTCTCTCTCTCTCTCTCTCTCTCTCCTCTCTCTCTCTTCTCTCTCTCTCTCTCTCTCTCTCCTCTCTCCTCTCTCTCTCTCTCTCTCTCTCTCTCTCTCTCTCCTCTCTCCCCCCCCCCCCTTCAGGAAAACAATCTCACTCCAGCACACATACGTCCCCAGACAAACGAAGAATTAAATTTAGTTCAGTTGTGATTTACTGGAGTCTGTTCGTCCAGTCCTTGCTGTAAAACCTCATCTCCCAAAACAAAAGAAGGAGAAGAAAACCCCACAGATTGCATGCGGTGGTCAACCCCTCCCCAGCGTCCACCAGCAAACACATCGAAACCAGCTTTATTTTACCCCACATTTGAGCAACTTTGTTGGTGATGAGTCAAATATTTTTCAATGTGAGACCGATGGCGCTATAAAGTACAATAAAAGAGGACAAAGCGCTGCAGAGCCCTTGGTCAACCTCTTATTATCGTTTCTTTTCAGCAACACCCCTCTTGACATTTGGGGAGCTTTGTTCTGAAAGACTCTGGAACAGACTCAAACCCTGTTGCTTTAAATAAGCATTACTGTTTAAAGATCGTTTCTTGCAGAAAAGTGTTTACTTAGCAGCTCTTTTTTATAAACAGGCTCTAGCTGTTTTCTCCATTTCCAAGCACACGAGGTTAGGCCATCGCCACCGACTAGCTTACACGGTACTTTGATATGAATATATGATTAGGGGTGCAGGAACCATAGATATAGATATATACATAGATGCCTCATTACAGTCTGTTTTATGGGGCGCTATATGTAAGCCGTCTGCCATGTTGGAATGGTCAAGTCCCGACTGTGAACCTCGAGAACGAGTTGACTATGTGCAACCTAGTTATTTACATGTATGAATATCTATACCTGCAATAGACATTAGATTTTCACAGCATTTAGTTTATCATTAATGTGATTGCTCGGCAAGTGGATAATGCATATTGAGTTAAAGGATAATTCCGATATTTAGCACTTTGAGTCTATTTTCTAGTGTGTTTTGGATGAGCTAGAGTGGTGGACACAGAAATGTTGACGATGGTCCTGTCTCGACTTTTTGACTCTTTTAGAATCGCCTCTGAGCGCTTCAGAGTGGCTGTCTATGGGCATGCATAAACATTTGCTTAAAACAACCCTTAATGTTCGTTTTCAAAACTGTGCAACTCACCGTGCAACTCAAATAAATAATCATAAATAGAATAATAATATGATTATTTATTTTTTTAAATACATAATCGAAATAAATAAAAAAGATATAGATTATAATGAAATATAATTTGAAAAAAAATTATGAAAAAACATGATTTTTTTTTATATATATATAATAATGAAAATACATTTTTTTAAAGTGGGGAAGGGTGAATTCTATGCAAATGTCTTAATTCCTCAAGTTGTCTTCTCTGATATGTGCAGAGCAAGCAGAAATGTGTTCAGCATATAATACTTCTCATCACAGACTAAACACTCGGAACGCTTTCACTTAGGCAAAGGTCAGTAAACTCGATAAAAAACAAAACTGACAAAACATTTTAACTGAGACTATAGGAATGTGACCTCTCTTCTACCCTGAAGCCCCAATTACCCATAATGACATAGGGCGAATGATAAAATCCCGGTGCTTTCATCTGCCAAAGATTTATGCAATTCAAAATAGGGATTGGTGGTCTTTTCCCTCAATCGTTACCCATTATTATGTTTCTCGCAAGTATGTTATGGGCCTTTAGGAAGTTCTGCACGCATCTGGAGCGCGCCAGAGCCGTCGCGGGTGAACCCTAAACTGTGATCGTTTGGCAGGATCTGCGAGACGGGACCCTCAGTCGCACAGGAGTCACCCCCTCCTGGGCCGCGTCG
Source organism: Chrosomus eos (assembly GCA_036326025.1). Taxonomy (NCBI): domain Eukaryota; kingdom Metazoa; phylum Chordata; class Actinopteri; order Cypriniformes; family Leuciscidae; genus Chrosomus; species Chrosomus eos. The sequence goes on from CM070833.1 coordinate 32,836,386, forward strand.
CGATCCGACCCGTCCACTTTAATAACTGCAAATCACACGTGTGTTTTAAAAGCCAGCGCCTCCTAATGCTCCAAACGTGTTTTCGCACCCTAAACCTCCCCAACCCCGATGGAAATATCTCCAAGTGACACTTGGCTGCGACTGCTTTAACTCCACACAGATGGCAGCTTCTTCCTGTGATGTTATGTCAATCACACGCATGAATCCCGGGGTTAAAGCAGCAGAGCAGGGGTCACGTCTGTTCCCCGGTGACCCCTCTGAAGACGCGGGACGGGGAGGTGTCCGCTCTCAGGTGATGCGTCCATTATGATAATTCATGGTGGAAGTCGTGGCTGTTATTCCTTTGATCCTGCGCTAGCTTTGATGGCACATTAGCATCGTCCATGATTCAGCGTCTACGGCTTGAATAGAGAGCGTTACCTTGATCCTGAAGGGACGTCGGTGTGGATAGAGAGAGGTGAGAGAGGAAACTCTAGCCTGCACTCACACTTTCCTCTGTCTTCCTTCAACAGTCATGCTAATTTCTGTTGTACATTTTTTTTGGCCCACAATGCAACGGCAGACACCTCTCTAGAGATCAGGCAGACGGCCGGCGACCCAGCACTTCAAAAGAAACAACACTTACCTATTTGTTAACCTGCATTAGGTGAGAGTTGTCACATATAGATACACTACGGGTCAAATGTGTTTTAGGTCAGCTAGATTGTTTTAGTTTGAAAGAAATTAATACTTTTATTTGGTAAGGATGTATTAAATTCACCAAAAGTGACCGTAAAGACTTTCTTTTTTAACTTTCTATTCACCAAAGAATCAACTCTTTTAAATATTGATAATAATCATAAATGTTTCTTGAGCAGCAAATCACCAAATCACAAAACCAGTCACATGTCGCACGGGTTGTGGCAAAAGCCAACAATACATCATATGGGTCAAAATTATCGATTTTTCTTTAATGCCAAAAATACTTAGGATATTAAAGGGATACTCCACTTTTTTTGGCAATAGGCTAAGCAGACAGTTTCTGGTCTCATTGACTTCCATAGTATATATTTTTTTCCTACTATGGAAGTCAATGAGACCAGAAACTGTCTGCTTACTGATATTCTTCTAAATATCAGAAAATCGGCTGAATGGATTCGAAAACGGTAAAACTCAACTGTTTAACTCTGGGGGAGAGGTAAAATGAGCCTATTTCCAAAAAAAGTGGAGTATCCCTTTAAGTAAAGATCATGTTCCATGAAGATATTATGTAAATTTCCTACTGTAAATATGTATATAAAAAATGATTTTTGTGAGTGAATGCAGCATAATCGCAAAAAAAAAAAAAAAAAAATTGCACAACTTTAAATGTGCTTTTCTCAATGTTTCAATTTTTTTGCACACTCAGATTCCAGATTTTCATATAGTTGTATCTCGGCCAAATATTGTCCTATCCTATCAAACCATAATCAATGCTTTCAGATGATCTATAAATCTCAATTTCAAAAAAATTACCCTTGTGTCTTGTTTTGTGGTCCAGGGTCACATATTTGAATGATTTCTGAAGGATCATGTGACACTGAAGACTGGAGCAATTTGTCACACAAGTTGTCATTTTATGCATATTATATTTTATTTATTCATATCTATTGACCAAAAATGGTTTTATATGTTTGTATGTTGCTTTTTTTATTTTATGATTGATTTTATTACATTTTTTACTGTTTAAATTCAACTGAAAAAAAACATTGATTGATACTTGTCATTTTTTGTAAAAAGGGTCAAAGTAAATTTATCTATAACATGGTAATAACATGGTTACAGCCAAAACATTGACATTTTTGTGCATTTATGCATTAATAAGAACATTTTTAAAATACTAAGTTTTAAAACTGCATGAAACTGCCCCGGGAATGCAAACGGTCTCAGCGGTTTATGAATGCATTAGAAAGAATGTGGATTCCATTGGTACATCTTACCCCATAATGTGACAACATGCCCCAAACCCTCAATGTATGTTAAATGAACTGTATCTTTGTTCCTGTGAAATAGTGGAAAGTCTTTACACCTATCATTTGAGTCAGGAAGAGGTGCTGGGTTTCCGTGCTGTGACCCAGGTTCTGATCTTTTACAGAGTATTACTGTCTCAGCGGGGCTCAAATATGTGAACCCGGTTCGACCCGACACATTCCCTTCCCAATCGCAATAACTCATGTGTTTCTCAGACGAGTCGTGCCGGATCACCGCAGTGAAATACACAGGTACGTGACACGATGGCGCTGGCTTTGATAAGTGACACAGCTTCCTCTTCACAGAAGTGTGTTAAACAGCGGCCTGGTCATTCACTTCTACCAGAGACGTGCTTCAGACCCACGTGTCGTCCTGTAATCTTCCTAATACAGGCTCTGATGAAACACACAGGTGATGATAGAAGCACAGAGGAACAAAGGGTGAGACCGCTTACAGAGTCCTGCTTTGTAATTCTGCTCATTTAGCAAGAACATGCACGAGCCGCCACACGGAAACTCAATGTACGTCAATCTAAAATAAACTAAAATATGTCAAGGTTACATTTCACTTAACACAATGATATTGGTAACATTTTGTTTTACAGTGTCCCTGATACATACATTGCATACGTTACATGTAGCTAACTATTAAATATGCATAGTTACATGCAACTAACCCTAATCCTATCCCTATAGTAAGTACATGTAGTTAATGAATATTACTCAGGACTTAAATGTATAGTTACACTGTGACAAGGACACCTTAAAATACAGTGTAGCCAAGACATTATATTTTGCGAAAGAAAAGTAAAGCATGTTGTGAGACCAAAAAATGCATTGTGACATTATTTTCAGTTATGCTTATTTCTCATTATTTAATTCTATATATATATATACTGTATGTATGTGCATCTCACTATTCTAATTAATAATACATAAATAATACAGTGCAATAAATTACATTAATAGTATAATTCAGCACAAACATTGTAATTGTTTCTACATTTATTATTTAAATTAATAATCAATGTAAAACAATTGGATTACACATTGTGTGTGTGTGTGTGTGTGTGTGTGTGTGTGTGTGTGTGTGTGTGTGTGTGTGTGTGTGTGTGTGTGTGTGTGTGTGTGTGTGTGTGTGTGTGTGTGTGTGTGTGGTGTGTGTGTGTGTGTGTGTGTGTGTGTGTGTGTGTGTGTGTGTGTGTGTGTGTGTGTGTGTGTGAGTTGGTTTATGTGATTTATGAGGACACAAATTTGTATAATGACATGTGTATTACACTGGTATTACAACTTATGGGTGGTTTATGAGGACATTTCAAAAGTCCTCATAAATCAAATGGCTTAAAAAACATAAAAAACAATGTTTTATAAAAAAATTAAAAATGCAGCATGTCTCCTGTGATGGGTAGGGGGACAGAATATATAGTTTGTCCAGTATAAAAACCATTACGCCTATGGAGAGTCCTCATAATGCTGTTGCACCAACATGTGTGTGTGTGTTAATTATTTCTACATTTAAATAATCATAGATTAAAGACGGTACAAAAATTGGTGTATACTTTGCCATTCAAACGATAAATAGATAAAATAACAGTTACAGTAATGAGAATATGTGGGGGAAATGTGCATGAGAATAATGTAACGATGACAAAAGATGATTGGTCCTAAAACTAGACTTCATTTTCTGAAAGTAAATCATCATTTCCTGTTTATTTCTTCAGATTTATGGGCTGTAGTGTGTGTGTTGGGACTGAGCCGTGTGTGTTTGGGATGCTGGAGGGTTCAGGCCCTCGGGGTGAGCTGTGTAAATGAGTCCCTGCTGTCCTCACGGTGTGAACGAGCCTCATTCTCACCTCAGTCTCTGCTCACACACAAATGGCCGTCACCTCGCAGAGCTTTGGGAAGCGATCCCACTCTCAATTACATTTACTTCACACAACCCTGAGTACAGCATTATACACAAGCTAATGACGGCTAGCATCTTCCCTCGTGTCACATGGAAAATGCTCTCAGAAAATAGTATTGAGTGATACCATGACAGAAAATGAGCTATTTTATCCAGCAAGTAGTGGTTTAGCATGACAAATGAGACATTGTTGTACATTGTTTTGAAGGTAATAATACTTTATTCTGTACACTGAAAAAACATTTGGTGTAGAAACAATTTTCACTCAGAAATTGCTATTAAATTTCACCAATAATTACTAAGTAAGCTAATGCATTGAATCAAATGTGAATTTTCAAGTAGATATTATTGTATAACATACTACATACTATTTATGTACACCTTTTTTCTTTTTTTTTTTACTTTTTTTTTTTACAATGTACTTAAAAAAAACTTTTCCTCCTTACATGTTCCCTTTCTTGTATGTCCGGTTCATTTGAGTGAAGTAAACATTACACTCAACATGACTTCATGGTTCCCTTTACCTTCTCCATTAGTAATCTCATGTAAATTAACCAGTTCATTTGCATTCATTCATTTCCATATGATGAGGATAATTATTTTGCTTATGTTTATTGGTACCAGTTTAAAGAACAGATTCAGTAATTATTTTGAGTATTTTTTAATACATTTTGCCTAAATTGAGATCTTTCTGGTTTTCTGCCAGACCGCCAGTAAATTAAAAAAATCTATATTAATTAATAAAACTACTTTAAATCATCTTGAGTAGCTTAAAGGGTAACACTTGTTAGTAACGTAGTTGCATGTTACATTTAATTACTATAACAGTGTAATTAACAATTCAATTCAATACATTAATTACAAGCAACTAACCCTAACCTTAACCCTATAATAGATGTTAATCTTAATAATACATGTATTTGTGTAATTACACTGTAACAACATCACCTTAACGCTTTATTAAGGTGTCCGTGTTAATGTAATTCTACATTTAAGTGTTGAGTAATATCAATGAACTACATGCACTTAGGATTGGGGTTTGGTTTCGGGTTAATTGCATGTAATTTACATAATTTATCATTACAGTAACTACACACTCTAAAAAATGCTGGGTTGTTTTAACCCAACTTTGTGTCAAATATGGACAAACCCAAACGTTGGGTTTAAAATGTAATGTAAAATTCTAACCCAACGGCTCAGTTTGTCCATATTTTACCCTAAGTTGGGTTGAAACAACCCAGCAGTTTTTAGAGTGCATGTAACAAAGACACTGTGAAATAAAGTGTTACTGCCTTCTGTGTTATTTCACCATGGGATATTCAAGAAATAATGGCAATTTTAGAATATGACAGCTCAGCTCTTTAAAAATAAATCTGAATCATTAATATTAATTTACATTATCTATCTATAGATTTTTCTTTTATGTGAAAGAATGGCAACCCATGGCAATTTGTATGTTTTTGGCAAATTGGTGGCTAATTCGTTTAGGATTCGTTTGAATCTCATAGGGGTGAACACTCCTACTTTGATGGCATCCGTGTTTTGAATTGTTTTCTAAAAAACTTTTTATGTATTCACTTAAATCACACCATACAAATGTATAGGAAATGGCCACATCTACATCCGTTTGGTCCTGAGATTGTGCGATTTAAAGTTCTGGCGGCTGGAGTGAGTCCTGAGGCCTGGCCGAGCTGATAGTGTCGTCTGAGAGGAAACACTACACACACATATCTCACGTCACATGATTAGCGCTGCTTTTAGAAACGGCTCATCCTGACTCCTGTGCTCCACCTATTCCCTCCCTGATAGTGCTGTCACTCACACAGGAGCTGATGATTCAGGAGCGAAAATAATGAGCTAATAATTAGCCATGTGAGCGGCTGATAAGACCAGAAGAAGAAGAAGAGCAGAGGGGATGTTTTCCTAACACATCTCTCAGTCTCCTGCTGTGTCATATCTCTCTCTCTCTCTCTCTCTCTCTCTCTCTCTCTCTCACTCTCTCCTCTCTCTCTCTCTCTCTCTCTCTCTCTCTCTCTCTCTCTCTCTCTCTCTCTCTCTCTCTCTCTCCTCTCTCTCTCTCTCGTCTCTCTCACACACACACACTCCTC
>CM070833.1:32844987-32847487 GCA_036326025.1 Chrosomus eos
TTTATAATGTCATATGTCCTTCCTCCTATTCCACTTTGGATCAGTTTTAGGAAAAGTCCATTATGCCATACCAAATCAAAGGCTTTTTTAAAATCAATGAAGCATTCAAATATTGTCCCTTGTTTAGTTTGTTGGACGTGTTTTTGTATGAGTGTGTGGATGTGATTTGATGTTCTCTGTTTGGGCATAAATCCAATCTGACAGTTGTTTAGGATCTTGTGTTCTTGGAGGAACTGAACTAGCCTGTCGTTGATGATGGAGCAGAAGAGTTTGCCCAGGTTGCTGCTCACTGTGATGCCCCTGTAATTATTTGGGTCGTACTTCTCACCGTTTTTAAAAATTGATGTAATCAAATTTTCTTTCCAGCTCTCAGGAAAGTGTCCTGATTTTAATAAAAGATTGAATAGTTTCAGAATTGCATCTTTCAGTTTGGGGCTGCTATGTTTCAGCATCTCATTTGATATTAAATCCACGCCACTGGATTTTTTATTTTTTAGGGATTTCATCTTGTCTGTCAGTTCCTTTAGTAATATGGGCTGGTCTAACTGGTTTAGCTGGTCTTTTACAGTGCGTTCCAGGTTATGGAGTTGGGAGGTCAGGTGTTTTTGGGTGAGGGTTGGTTCGGTTTGTGAATATAGTTTTCCAAAATGTTCGGTCCAGATGTTTGGGTCATAGATGGGAATGTGTTTGGGCTCTTTTGATTTGTCTAAATTATTCCACAGTTCCCAAAAAGAATTCTGATCAACTGCCTCCTCGATCTTATTAAGTTTTGCTTTCATGTGATCAGCTTTTTTCTGTATTAGTAGTGACTTGTATGTTTTGAGGGTTTGCTGATATGTGTCTCGTGTTAGTTGGTTTGCAGGGTCTCTGTGTTTTATGTTTGATAATGATCGTAATTCTTTTCTTAATTTTTGGCACTCTTTATCAAACCAACCATCTTTAGTAATTTCTTTCTTACATCTATAATTTTTTCTTTTTCTCAGGGCATTTCTGATCACTGTAAGAAATATTTCATTTAGTTCATGAGTAGCTAAATTGATGGATAGCTTGTCTTCGTTAAATGAAGTAAATAGAAATGAATCTATCATGTTCTGGACCCGAGTGCTGTGGAGCTGGGCTTCATACTGGGCAGGACTGTCTTTACCCCATATAAATGTGGAGGGCAGGGGGTGCAGTTTAACCTTCGGGTCTGAAGGCCGAGAGATTCACGGATCGGTTCAGACTGAGGACTGTGTGACTGTGGTCTGATAATGGCAGCTGTGGCATCACTGTGAAATAGTTGATTTGGCTGTGGTCTATATCAGTGATGGCGTAATCTACTGCGCTGCTGCCGAGATATGAGCAGTAGGTGAACCGACCCAGAGAATCTCCCTTTGTCCTGCCGTTAACTATATACAGACCCAGGCTTTTGCAGAGCTGCAGGACTTGTTTTCCGTGTCTGTTGATCGTGTTGTCATAATTCTGACGTGCCTTTGTAAACTGTTTACGTTGATATAAATGCGAGTTGTTAATATATTTGTCTCCATCTGGAGTAATGTAATCCGCTTCCTTCCCCTTTCTAGCGTTCAGATCCCCCATTAACGGAACCGATCCTATTGATTGGAAGTAAACGATCTCTGACTGTAGGGTTGGGAAGATGTCCTCATTATAATAAGGAGACTCATATGGGGGGATGTATGTGGCACACAGGTACATGTCCTCATCTAAACACAAAAGCTCTTTTTGAAGTTTTAACCAAATATGTGATTTCCCTTTTTTCACAGGCTGAATATAATGCCACAGATGATCTTTTACCAAACTATGGTTCCTCCTGAATCTCTACCGTTTTTAGTGTTGGGCTGTTTGGTTGAGGGGATTCGTAGCTCTCTGTAGTTTGGAGGAGTGCAGATTTTGGAGTCTAAACGACACCATGTCTCGAGTAAAATGATTATATCTGAGCTATTTACAATATTTACAAAATCAGGGTTAGTAATCTTCTCTCCAAAAGCAGAAGAGAACATCCTCTGAATGTTATAGCATATTATTTTAAATGATGACATTGATGAATATTGGATTTACCAGAAGAATGTATGAAATTCATGACCCAATCATGTTTTAAAATATAGATTAATCAAGTAGAAAGATATAGAGGATATATAGAAGTATAGTGAGTCGGTCAATTTTACACATTGAATAAAAAATAAAATAAAATGATAAAATAAAATATGTTAAATATAAAAAAAGATAAAATAAATAAATAAAAATAAAAAAGTGATTAAGAAATAATGATCATTCTTGACAGACACACTATGAGTATTTAAGCTAACATGTTGTCACATATAATCTCCAGCATGTGTTTGATCTGGATCAGGTCAGTGGTGTCGGCTCTACCTGATCCTGCCACTACAGTGGCGTAGCTGTCCGTCTGTCGGACCTTCTCACGCCCGGGGGTTTTCTGAGGGCGTTTCAGGGCTGACTCCTTGATGGTTTTTGCGAACAGTCTCATGCTCTCGCGATGGAT